>JAJLUL010000096.1:0-51524 GCA_030564325.1 Blastobotrys capitulatus | reverse complement strand
AAATTGTAGAGTATTATAGTGACCTGATTGTTGCTAATCTAAAAAATCTAGACCTTTAGAAAATTGTCCGCTTACTTTAGTACTACTACTACTATAAAAGCGCACATCAAATCAAAAGAATATTTTCCATAACTTTCCCCTTTTAAAATTTCCTAACTTTTTTTTTTCCACTACTAACTTTAGTCCAACTATATGAACCAACAATGTTAGTAAGAAGAATAATCTGTCAAAGACAGATATTTCAACTTTCATCATCAATAAATACTAGCATTATTCAATCTACACTTAGAAAAAATTTAATACCAAAACAATCATTTAATTCAATAGGGTGGCGTTTTAATAGCACAATTGCCAATTACAATAGAGATACTAACAATAATAATCAAAAAACTACTAACATTAGAAAAAATATAGAAGATGAATTGGATGAAGATTTAGAAGATATGTTTCAAAAAACTGAACGAGCTCATCAAGCAAGTCAAGTTAATTTACAAGCAAAATTAAGTAAAAAAAATGATAATAATAATAATCAAAACAAAACTAAAACCAAATCAGAATTAATTAGATTATTTTCATTAGCAAAAAGAGAAAAATATCCATTAGCATTAGCAATATTTTTTTTAATTATTAGTTCTGCAGTTTCATTAAGTTTACCAACATCAATTGGGAAAATTTTAGATGCTGCAAATAGTAAAGAAGATGATAAAAAAGTTTTTGGTATACCATTAAATTATTTTTATGGTGGATTAGGAGTTATTTTTATAATTGGTGGGTTAGCTAATTATGGTAGAGTTGTAATGTTAAGAGTTACTGGTGAAAGATTAGTATCAAGATTAAGATCAAATTTATATAAAAAAACTTTAAGTCAAGATGCTGAATTTTTTGATGCTAATAGAGTTGGTGATTTAATTTCAAGATTATCAAGTGATGTTAATATTGTTGCAAAATCTTTAACTCAAAATGTTAGTGATGGATTAAGATCAACATTACAATGTACTGCAGCAGTTGGGATGATGTGTTATACAAGTTATCAATTAACAAGTATTATGGTTTTTTTAGTACCATTAGCAGTATCTGGTAGTTGGGTTTATGGTAGAAGATTAAGACAATTATCAAGAGATTTACAAAAAGCAATTGGATCAATGACAAAAGTTAGTGAAGAAAGATTATCAAATGTTAAAACTGCTCAAGCTTTTGCTGGAGAAGTTCAAGAATTATCATTATATAATAATAAAATTAGAAATGTTTTTGAAATTGGTAAAAAAGAAGCAATGGCTGCAGGATTATATTTTGGATCATCTGGTATTATTGGTAATTTAACAATTTTAACAATGTTAGCAATTGGTAGTAATTTAGTAACTCAAGGTTCAATGTCAATTGGTGAATTAACAACTTTTACAATGTATGCAGGTTATGCTGGGATTAGTGCATATGGATTAGCAAGTTTTTATGGTGAATTAATGAAAGGAGTTGGTGCTGCAACAAGAGTATTTGAATTAATGGATCGTGAACCAACTATTAATCCAGTTGTTGGTAAACCAGTTTTAGAAGCAAGAGATACAATTAAATTTGAAAATGTTAAATTTAGTTATCCAACAAGACCAGCAGTAACAATTTTTAATAATTTAAATTTTGAAATTCCACCTGGATCAAATGTTTGTATTGTTGGACCAAGTGGTGGTGGGAAATCAACTATTACTTCATTATTATTAAGATTTTATGATCCAACTTTTGGTACAATTAAATTAGGTAATGAAGATATTAAAAATTTTAATTTAAAAAATTTAAGAAAAAAAATTGGTGTTGTTGCTCAAGAACCAGTATTATTTGGTGGTACAATTGCTGATAATATTAAATATGGTAAACCAAATGCAACAAGAGCAGAAATTGTTAGAGCTGCTGTTAAAGCAAATTGTAATTTTATTAGTGATTTCCCAGATGGATTAGATACTCATGTTGGTGCAAGAGGTGCTCAATTATCTGGTGGTCAAAAACAACGAATTGCAATTGCAAGAGCTTTAATTAAAAATCCAGCTATTTTAATTTTAGATGAAGCAACTAGTGCATTAGATGCTGAATCTGAATCAGCAGTTAATGAAGCACTTGGTAGATTAATGTTGGAAAATTGTACTACAATTTCAATTGCTCATAAATTTGCAACTATTAGAAGAAGTGAAACTATTATTGTATTATCTCCTGATGGTACTGTTGCAGAATATGGTAAATTTGTTGATTTATATGCAAATCCTGATTCTGCACTATCTACTTTATTAAGAGCAAAAGATGAAGATGAAATTGTTGTATAATAAAAGATTTTTTATGTACTATTTAAATGTTTGTATAATATATATTTTTTAGAATTTGATACAATTGTATAAGAATTATCTCCATTTGTGGTATAATTATGTTCTTGATTAGTCCATGCAATTGGTGTATTTTCATTACCATCAACTATTAATGAATACCAATTGTCTTGAGGTAATAATGTAAATAGATATTTTATAAAATAATTTGATAATAATGATGATTTAAATGTATATAAATATAATAATTGTTCATTTTCTTGAGGATCTAATACTTGATAATCACAAATATAAGGATCAGTTTGATCATTTTTTTGAATAACATTACTTTTTAAACATACTAATCCTAACCATTCATATAAACAATTACTCCATTCATCTTGATATTTTTCTGGAACATTTAAATCAGGTACCAAAACATTATCAAAAGTATCTGATTCACATTCAATTTTTTCAAATTCCAATTCACAATCATTAAAATATTCCAACATATCATTATTAAATTCAATACCTTTTTCTAAAATAATATCAAATACAAACAAACTACCTAATGGAGTATTTTTTATACTCCATAATAATCTTTCATAACCTTTATTACCACTACTAAAATTAACATGTCTCATATCATAAGAAATTAAAAATTTTTCTTTATTAAAATATTTTGATTTTTTACCAATTATACCACATTTTTCATAAAAATTTTTGTTTAATGATAAATATAATTGTCCATTAATTATTGATATAATATTATCTTGATCTAATCTTCCTTGTGATAATATAGTACAATTATTTGATTTTTTAATCCATGTATTTAAAAATTTATTTGTAATTAATTTATCTAATGATGATTTTAATTTATATATTGTTGGTTTAAAATCTTTTATTTTTGATATTGGTGTTGATGAAATTATTCTTACTTTGTTTGGGAAATTATGTCTTGTTATTAGATTTATTGGTGCTGGTGTATTTAAATCATGAATATCAACAAAAATTTTATCTCTAGGTAATGATTTCATTTTAGTTATGCTGTATTTTGTTGTGTGGGTTTTTTGTCTAATGTTGAAAAAAAATAAAAAATTTCGTGATCGTGAAAAAAATTATACTCGTAAAAAAAAAAGAAAAAAATATGTGTCACCCAGGAATCGAATTGGGGATCGAGAATTTTTTTGTGCACAAAATTTATGAGTTACAAAAGATTGAACACATCCTATATTACCATTTGATAATTTAAATTGAAGATTTTATTTGGTATCAGTAGTACTAACTTTTTTTGCTACCAGTACAAAATTGTTGTAAATCAATGCTATGGGGTAGTTACTGTCAATAGAAATTAATTACTTTTTGAAACAACCGAATCAGATAGGTCTGTGATCAATCAACAAGCAAACGATATTTCCTGCTTAAGTTTTTTTTTTTCCATTATTTAGGCTTTGATACTTTTGCAATTAATTGAATACTAGTACATTGAATAGATATCTCTAGTTTATCCAGCAAAAGTTAAGTGGTGGTGGATTCAAAACAAATTTAACCTGGTCTATCCAAGTTATGATTTAAAATTTAATTAACTTTCAACGCAAGGTGCTAATAATAATTAAAGTCGACGTCATGCATATAGAAATTACCAAATTTAACCAAAAAATCAGTCAAAAAAAAAAAAAAAATGTTACTGTGGGGCTCTGATTTTTATTGCATTGCAATACTTGTAATAAGCTAGCCTAGGATCTATATATATTCTTTAGCCACTAGTTGTATTTTCCTAAGTTTTTGTGCAGAGGTGACAAAAATCTCTCCAAGTTAACATTAACCATAGTTTTTTTTTCACACCATGACAAACGTCGAAAGATTCTCAAGTTATCATTTATTTTTAATAATATCAAGTTCAATTATAGGTATATCATTAGGAGCATTAGGTTATTTCATGACCAAATTTATTACATCAATATTTAAAACAAATTTACCAATAATTTATAACATTTTATCAAAAATTTTAATATGGAAAAATTATTTAATTTTATATTCTTTTTTAAATTATTTAAAGACTAATACAAAAAAATCAAAAATTTTTAAAACTATAATGTTAATATCTTTTACACCAATATTGATATTTGATCATTTAAATATTATATTAAATAAACAAAGTTTTGAAATTTTTAACTTTTTAATTTATTATATTGAAGGTGATTTTTTTTTAGGATTAAGTAAAATGACGTTTGGGATTGAATTGATTGGTATTATTTGGTTTTATTGGTATTGGTTAAATGATATTTGGAATACTCCAAATGTTGAGGAGATAAATGATAATGATCACCAAGCAAATAGTTTGGATGAAAAAGATTTAGAAAAAGTTGTTTAAAGATATCTCAAGCATAATATATAATATATATACACCAGGTATGAATTATATGTTTGTAACTTATATAGAAATATAATTAATCAATCGATATATACTTTATACTATATATTCTCATCACCAAATTATTTTTGGTTAAATTTGCTTAATTTAAAACTGATCCTCACTAGCTATTATAACGTTTACAGCCACGAATGCACACTTACGACTTGCCATATATATATTCATCGATCTCAATCATCTATATACCAAATCAATTTGTTGATGGAATATTTGATTATTCAAAAATTCACCATCTAAATGACTTAACTCATTTTTAACTTTAAACACTATAAAAACCAGTAACACCCTCTAGATCGCTAGCACAGTGCAATTTTTAGCTGCTCTCTGAATTCATCAATTCGTGAAAGACATAGCACAAACCTAAACGTAATATTTTCACAAACTCATAAGTTTTTTTTCCCAGGGTTATCGATTTATCATACTGAGCTAGTCTACTGGTTGTTGAAATTGATGCAATCTTTATTTTTTTTTTATTTTTTTTTTTTTTTCGGTAAGATGCGAGAAACAAGTAAACAAGCTTTCTCTGTGAAACAGCCGAAAATTGTTCAAGCAGAGCTAAGTATCGATCTACAAAGATGGTTTACTGAGATCCCGGGTGCTGTATAACACTCGTTACAGTTTTTTTTTTTTTTCCATCAGGCAGTTCATTCATTAAATCATTTATTTTATAGTAGTCAGGCAGTTATTTAAATTTGAATTTGAATCATTCCATATCCTGATGGATCCAAACCAATTTTGAACAATACAATACAAAGAAATAAACAATACAGTCGAGCGGATGTTATAATCAGTTCTGTAGCTCCTATTAAGCCGAACAATTGATACTGGAATTGAATTGATTGATAGAAGTAAAAAAAAAATAAAAAATATATATAGGATATATTTATATTATAGAGAATTAGAGAAATTAAACACAATGATGAAACAAAAAAATTTGCAAGCAGTGATGATGTTATACTGCATACGGTATATCACCTAGAGTCAAAAAAACAATTCATCATATTATACCTTAAATTGAATTCTTTTGTTAATTGCAATGACTGCAACATTAATTTTATTTATCCCAAACACTTAGAGAGCTCTAGCTATTATTAAAAATTTTTAGCCACATCAGTTTTGATTGTTTTTAAGGTTCTCAAGAGACTATCTACCAACTTAAGAGTCTGTCTACTCTATATATTTCACTTTTCAATCAATTCTAAGAGATATCATACCATATTCGTCAAAAGGGACACACCAAGATTCACAGATATTAAAAATTAATGACAGAACAGACAACGCCACCACCATCTCCATCTTCATCATCACCTTCATTATCATCACTATTACTCAAAATAGTTAGATCAATTATTTTAATTAAAATTTTAGGATTATTAACAGGATATATTAAACCAGGAAATTTAATTGAAGATTTTTCACAAAAAATAAAGCCATTTTTTTCATTATTACAAGTTGGATTTTTTATTATAAGTTTTAAAGAATATTCAGATAATAAAAAATTGAATTATATTGCATCTATTGTTACTTGTTTATCAATTCCTTTTTTAATTTATAATTTAATTTATCAAATTGGTAAAGAAAATACTTTTAATTGGCCAATTTTAACTGAATTTATAAAAGGTGATTATTATGGATTAAGTTGGAATGCATGGATGGTTTGGATGGTTATATCTATAATAGTTGATTTTTTTACATGGAGGTTTATTAATGATTCAAAGGTGCCTAATATTAGTGAAAAAGAGCTAGTAGATGACGAAACTAAGTTAGGCGATAATTTACATTAATTAAGAGAAACAAAAATTAATCATAGGTAAAAGAATATAAATAGTTCAAATATACAATATTTCAACCCTTTTAGTGGTAAATCAGCAATCTGTTGGTAGGTTTATAATTATACATATGCTGGGTTTTAATTTTATCAACAATCGTGAATTCAAATTACAAGTTTGATGTTACTAGCCATGGTTCACCTTGTGTTATACTCAACTTCAGTAAAATTTTCTAAATATTTTTAATAATAGTAATTCACAACTAATTAACTATCAATAATTATACTTTATCAATTGACTATTGTCAAATTACAATTGAGTTTGATATTACTAGCCAATTCATGGTGTTCATGGTGCGTATTATACTCACCTTCAATAAAATCTTCTAAATATTTTCAATAATATATATATATATATCTATAGCAATTCACAAGTAATTATAACTAAGAGAATAAAATTATTGCGATTATAAATAAAATTAACTATAGATACATGTATATACAGTATTATATATACAAGCTTAGTAGTATATTACTGTAATACTAAGTACAGATTCTTGGGATTATAAGTAATATTCCCAATATATTAATCGTAAGTACGCATAAGTAGCATGCAATCAAATTGAAGAGATCAAGAAAATCTGGGGTAAAGCTTTGTTTATAAGACAATTGAGATATCGATGAGCATCAGTAAAGAAAAAATAGCTCTAGATCTTTATAAGTAATTAATATAGCCAGTACCAGGTAATTTTCGGAGAATGAAACAAGAAAAGTCTTATTACCAGACGTCCTGGTATTTCATTACCATTACAATCATATACAGCTGTATATATGAGAACTATAAAAGCTTATAGCATGCTTATACTATAGAATTCATCGATATATATATTGGCAGCTCGATCGAGACTCAAGATCTAGCTATACTCTTTCACATGTTTTATATTACCCCACAAATTTAAAGTTAATTACTTAAGCTAGCTTGCTATAGCTTGATTATTGACTAGAGATATCAGGAATGGCTGTATATTCTATATATAGAAATTACATTTGAAAAAAATAAGATAAATTAATCAATTGGTGAAAAGAGCTTTAATGCTTCGCTAGGCCTATATGATATATCTATACATATGAAGTAAAGAATTCCAGTCCTTCTTCGAACCTTGACTCTGAAGATATCAAGTACTTGTACTTGCAACATGTACAACCCTACGTAATTATAAGCTTAAGGTAAATTACAGATCAGTATATATATAGATTAATAGAATCACATAGATCTATGTATATACATTTCTGGGGCTATTCTATTGGTTATTAGCTACAATAGTGCAATTCGAACGACTAACAAGATACTATCAAAACTTTGTATATATATTTACTCTGAATAGTAGGACTATATTCATTAGCCAATTCTAACCTACCATAATAAGCGTTAAAATCTTGTCAACTATCTACCTATTGTAATGCCTTCCACAACAATTATATCATGATTCGAAAAAATGGATGCTTTCATAATTTAGTGTACATGTATTTTTTCAAAATTTCAAATGTCAAAATAAATAAAAAAAGATTCCCGACTTTTCTCGGCCGAGATTCGGTCAAAAGAAAGCGTCAACAATTTGTACGCGTATTGTAGATCTTATACTTCCTTGTAGCCTTGTATCATCGCGATTTGCGCTACAAAACCCTATTCTGATGCTCATTCGGCATTGGGTATTGATACACTCAAAATTTACAGCCAATCAGGTTGGGCTCATTACGTATACCCGAGGTGTTTTCCTCAAAGCCGGCATAAAAAAATAACACTAAAGTTCCAAATATAGTAATTTTTTTTTATTGACTTTAGAAAAGATAATCCGAAACACTATAAACAAGGTTTTCAAACCCTAATAAATTTATTTAACAATATGACTATGAATGATCATAACTAACTAATAGTAAAATGATTGATGTCCATATGACAGAAACCATTAAATTTACTTACGGTAATAACTACAACCATAAGATGGTGATAAACAAACTTCTACTACATATCTTCCCCAGGTTGGTAAATATCCATAGTTCTAAAGTAATTTTAGCAAACATTAGTATATATGCTAATAATTAAATGAATCAACCATGTAAAGTAGTAACTCATACATGTGTATAGCTTGGTTAAATTTCGCAAATCCTAGATTGGTGCATAAATAATCTAGCCATCTAGAGTATGAGAGGAATTGACGGTAGCCTCAGACTGATCTAATCACCTCTTGCAATTGTTAATATATTTTCAAGGAAAGTTTTGGTTTTTCGTTTTTAGAAATTTGTAACCAGTGAATGTCATACCAATTTAAAGAGTTACATGTATACTTGGACGCATCGTTCAAGCAACAGATCAAAAAAAGAAGTAAAACCTACCCAACTTTTGTTTTCATAGAATTTTTTTTTCGTATTAGGGATTCTGTATTCCTTTTTGAACATATTTTTGATAATCTTTACAATGCTAACTGTTTAACACCTTATAATAAATTAAGTAATGTATTGGTATATATCGAGACGTCGTCCAGCTGTCCTCCCTGCTTCACACTTCTATCCATGTAATTACAGTAACTATATATATTAAATTGAATACTTATAACGAAAATAGAAGTATATCCTTAAACTATTCCTCACTCAATTGCAATTATCGTGATCAATCTTACATATTTTATAATAAATGATCAACCTGGGCTATAATAGCAGTTTGCTTTTCCATCTAATTATCGTCGACCTATATATGGTAGTAGTTCAATATTGATCGAGAAATTATATATGGCAATGAATAATCTGTTGAGGGTGTTGAGGATATTAACAATTCCGTGAAAAAACCGGATTAATTTTCATATATAGAAAGCCGATTTTAGGTAATGTAAGGCTGTAATTTTTTTTTAGATATCCGATGTGTGAAATATTGTGGTAATCTTAAGGTTGGTTGTTGTTTTGTGGGGTAAAACGGTCTACAGCTTGAATTGAAGCCCGGTTTGGTGACTCTAAGGGTTCAAGAGTTGGTATCTGACCTCCCTAGCCTCCCTAGGCTAGGGTGAAATCATTCAGGGCATTAAAAATAGTCATAATGTGATATATATCATGATCTGATTGTGATACATAAACAAGTAAAAGAAGCAGCAAATCAGATATTGATGATATATATCTTTTTTTTTGAAGATGACTAAATCTTGATTGGAAAAAAAAAAAGCTGATATCAATCATAAAAAAAACTTTAAGATTACTGTAGAGTAGAGTAGCCCGTAGTTCGGGGCTTTCTTTAATGTTTTATTGCTTTACCAAGTATCCAAAACTATGGATCATAAATAATGAAAATTTCATACATTGAATAAATGAAAAAAAAGCTTGGACTGCTCGCCACACAAGAGAAAGAGAAACAGCATGCGAGCGCCACACCTCCATACTAGTATACTTGATATTGATCCTTGTGGCCGAGATTTATCCGGATAAACTATTGCCATTATCCATAGCCTGTATCGGATTCAGTGATATGAATTTAAATGCAAGATGATTACAGTAAGTTATAGCTTACAATATGTTGATAAATTTCACGTGGTAAAGCCGATATTTTGCAAATTACTGTACTATTTTATTCTCGGAAAAATGGGTAATGAATAGGTGCACACTACAGTAGCTAATTTGTCCTTCAAGCCACGGCATTATTATATGCTTAATATTTTTTCATAATTTTGCTTGTTATTATGATTCATTTTTTTATTTACATTACAATAAATCTGGGGTATTATAGTATTATATCTGAAAACCGCACCTCGGATCAAATTTATTACAATATATTTTTTTTTCATAAACTTTATTTTCTAATTCAAAACTGCTAAAACATTTAGTCACCTCCTTTTTATCAACTTAAAATCTAAACAAGAAACAAAAAAAAAAAAACTATAAATATCATTAAATTCCTTCCAAAAACAATATTTCTTTCTTTTCCTTAACTAAGATTAACTTTCTAATCACAAAAAACAAAGTAAAATGTCTGAAGAACAAAAATATCAACAACAAATTAAAGATTTAAAAAATTGGTGGAATGAACCAAGATGGGAACAAACCAAACGAGTTTATCCAGCAGAAGATATTGCAAAAAAAAGAGGAACAATTGATTTAAAATATGGATCATCACAACAAGCAGATAAATTATTTAAATTATTACAAGAACATGATAAAAATAAAACTGCTTCTTTTACTTATGGTGCATTAGATCCTGTTCAAGTTACTCAAATGGCAAAATATTTGGATACTATTTATGTTTCTGGTTGGCAATCATCATCAACTGCATCAACATCAAATGAACCAAGTCCTGATTTGGCAGATTATCCAATGGATACTGTACCAAATAAAGTTGAACAATTATGGTTTGCACAATTATTTCATGATAGAAAACAACGAGAAGATCGATTAAATTTATCAGAATCTGAAAGATCAAAATTACCACAAATTGATTATTTAAGACCAATTATTGCAGATGCTGATACTGGTCATGGTGGGTTATCAGCAACATTTAAATTAACTAAAATGTTTATTGAAAGAGGTGCAGCAGGTATTCATGTTGAAGATCAAATGCCAGGTACTAAAAAATGTGGACATATGGCAGGTAAAGTTTTGGTTCCAATTCAAGAACATATTAATAGATTAATTGCAATTAGAGCAGCAGCAGATGTTTTTGGTTCAAATTTATTAGCAGTTGCAAGAACTGATAGTGAAGCTGCAACATTAATTACTTCAACAATTGATTATAGAGATCATTATTTTATTGTTGGTGCAACTAATCCAGATATTAAACCATTAATTGAAGTTATGGTTGAAGCAGAAAGTCAAGGAATTTTTGGTGAAAAATTAGCTAAAATTGAACAAGATTGGAATAATAAAGCAGGATTAAAATTATTTCATGAACAAGTTATTGATGAAATTAATAAATCAAATTTATCAAATAAACAAGATTTAATTAAAAAATTTGTATCAAAAGTTAATCCATTATCAAATGTTTCAAATAAAGAAGCAAGAAAATTAGCAAAAGAAATTTTAGGTAAAGATGTTTATTTTGATTGGGATAGTTGTAGAGTTAGAGAAGGTTATTATAAATATAAAGGTGGTACTCAATGTGCTATTAATAGAGGACGAGCTTATGCACCATATGCTGATTTAATTTGGATGGAATCTAAATTACCAGATTATGAACAAGCAAAAGAATTTGCTGATGGTATTAAACAAGCATATCCAAAAAAATGGTTAGCATATAATTTATCACCATCATTTAATTGGACAAAAGCAATGAGTCCTGAAGATCAAAAAACTTATATTAATAGATTAGCAAAATTAGGTTATGTTTGGCAATTTATTACTTTGGCAGGTTTACATACTAATGCATTAGCTTCTGATACTTTTGCAAAAAATTTTGCAAAATCTGGTATGCAAGCTTATGGATCTGGTGTTCAACAACCAGAAATTGATAATAATGTTGATGTTGTTAAACATCAAAAATGGTCTGGTGCTGAATATATTGATAATATTTTAAGAACTATTCAAGGTGGTGTTTCTTCTACAAGTGCAATGGGTGAAGGTGTAACAGAAGATCAATTTAAATCTAAAATGTAACTTTATATAATAATAATAATAATATTAATTCCAAATTCTAATAGTTTTATCATCTGAACAACTTGCAAATAATCTTGGATTTTTTGGATGCCATTCAACACTATTAACTGATCCATTATGACCAGGAATTGCTTTTAATAACATTCCAGTTTTTTTATTCCAAACGTAAATATAAGAATCATTTGATCCACTTAAAACAAAATTTTCATAAATTCCACCAAAACATGATCTAATAACATATTTTTTATGTAAATTCCCAACTAATTTTTTTTCTAATCTTAAATTTTCTAAATCCCATAAATAAACTTCTTCAGGTTTTATATTAACTAATGCATATTTTGAATCCTTTGATGTTACAACATGTGAAACTTCATTTGGTAAATTAACTTGTTTAATTTGTAATTTTGTTTGCATATCAATAAAATGAATAGAATTATTATTACTTAATACAACCAATAGTTTTTTATTTGGTGTTAATGATGCACAAACAACTCTTAAATTATCCCATTTGTAAATAATTTGATCATTTAAATTTGACCAAATCATTGTTTTATCTAAACTTGTTGTAATAAATTCTTCATTATTTATCCAATTTGATGATGATATTGCTGCATTATGTAAATTTAATTTTTTAATTAATAACCCAGTTTCTATATTCCAAATCATAATTTTTGTATCTTCACCACAACTAATTAATTTTGTATCATCTGGTGACCAACTTGTTGATGCAATTCCTTTTTCATGTCCACTTAAAATTTTTAAACATTTCCATGTTAAAGTATCCCAAATTCTAATAGTTTTATCTTTTGATGATGATGATAAATATTTCCCATTATTACTAAAAGTTATATGCCAAATTTCATCTGTATGATCTGTTAAAGTTTTGAAATTTTTATTTGGGAAATTTGATGAATCAATATTAAAATCATTATATAATGAAAATGTTTCATCACCAATATAATAAGGATTATTTAAAATTTGATATTCTTTTGCTTGATTTAATAATGTTATTAATCTATGAGGTGGTAAAACTTCATCTGGTGACATAAATTCTTCTAATGCTATTGATAATTGATTTCTTGATATTTCAATATTTGAATCCCAATCAAATTCTTTAATAATATCTAATGGTGAATGGAAAACTAATTTTGATAATTGATGTAATTCTTCTTTATTACATTCTAATGGAGTTAATTTATTTTGTAATACTATTAATGCATTATCAGTTGATTCATTTGTTAATAATTCAAAATATTCTTGTCTTCTTATTGCAAATTTTAAATCTTTTAAATATACATCTGGTTTTAATTTAATATCATTTAATTTATTTTCTGCTTCATCCCATTGTCCATTTAAAATATATTGACGAAATTCTCTAACATTTTTTGTATCAATATTTAAATTACTTTTATCTTCTAAATTTTTTGCTAAATCATTATAACCTAGATCATATAATGATTGAATTAATAATTTTGTTACTTCATCTTTATCAAAATTACAATAAGATGGTGATGAAGAGGAGGATGAGTTGGATGTATTTGTCATTTCAACATCTTTAGATTCAGAGTCGTCAATAGTCATGGTCTTTTTTTTGGATTCAATTTGTGGAGAAGAAAGTTGAGAAGCAACTTTTTTTTTGTGTTAAAAAAAGTGGTGATCAAAAAATAAAGAAGATACTTATCTTAGACCTAGTATTATCTGTAAATAAATAAATACAGTAAGACGCCAGTACTACTGGACCGGTACTGGGTGATTTGGTTTTAAGCTAGTGTTGAGTATTGGACGTGGGTGATCGGAGGTTCCGATATTTTTTTTGGCTGTAAAACTGGCTAGTAGAGTACAGCTGTGGCGAGATAAAGCCACCTTAAACTACCAACAAAGGCCATTCGATAAATAATAATGGAACTACTATTACCAGATAGTACTAAGATTATCCATGATCATGATTTTAGGGTAATTATTGTTACTAGTAATATCGTACAATCTTGTATATACTATTGTACAGGCTTTTAAAATCTATATATGATTAAACCTAGATTAGATTAATGGATTAGAAATGAAATCATCAGCAACTACAGATCAGCCTATATATTTCATCAAAAAATCTAATCTGATATAGTTTCAATTGTTGCAATGTGTTTTATAAACTTTTTTTTTATATTAAATTGTTATATTTATCCGAATTATTTGAATTGTGGAGATTCTATGAAACTATTTTAACCAAATTCAGGAACAAAATGTGCTAAAAATTACTTGGTACATTATATTAGGGATTAACTTAACTATCATCAACAAACCATCTATTAAATGTTTGTAATCGGTAATTCGGCCGTTATTCAAACTAATTTAATGCCTTATTTTTTTGCTTATCTATTGTGTGGTTGAAACTCTAAAAAGGCTAATTCAAGCACCACTAACAGGTCACCTGATTTTGCATTATCAACCACCCAAATGAACGTTTTTTATTCTGACTCATATCGATAGTGAAATTTCAACCTTTTATCAACCCCGGTTTCGGAGACACCAGCTCAAGCTTTGCTAATTGTGAATACTCAGGTATCAATCAACATTAGAATATCCGCCTAAAATTGCAAATATGATAGGGCGGGGTATAATCTCATACTATAGATTTCCTAGCTGTACTGTAAATGTTCAAAAATTCATAATATACTATAGAGATGAGTAAATCTCCGAATAAATATTTCATAATTTTACTTTTTTAATAAAAAAGAAAAATCTCACATTTCCTAAACTTTTTTTTTTTTACTTTCTTTCCTTCCTCATCTCATGCACTTTTCATTCTCATTCTCACTTTTATTTTCATTATCATTTCAATATAAAAATGGAAATTATTCATAATCAACCGGAAAATCCTTTTTCAAAACTTGTTAATGATCAAAATATTGCTATTATACCAGAATTTGAATTAGAATGTGGTGAAATTTTACATAAAGTACCAGTTGCTTATAAAACATGGGGAAAATTAAATAATGAAAAAAATAATGCATTAGTTATTTGTCATGCTTTAACAGGTTCAGCAGATGTTAGTGATTGGTGGGGTCCATTAATTGGACCTGGTAGAGCGTTTGATACTTCAAGATTTTTTTTAGTTTGTATTAATTCATTAGGTAGTCCTTATGGTTCAGCAAGTCCTTGTACTATTAATCCTGATACTAATCAATATTATGGACCAGAATTTCCTTTAGTTACTGTTAAAGATGATGCAAAAATTCAAAAAATTATTTTAGATTCTTTAGGTATTAAACAAATTGCTGCTGTTATTGGTGGTTCAATGGGTGGGATGTTAGTATTAGAATATGCTTATTTTGGTCCTGATTATGTTAAAGTTATTGTTCCATTAGCAACTTGTGCAAGTCATAGTGCTTGGGGTATTAGTTGGGGTGAAACTCAAAGACAATCAATTTATTCTGATCCAAAATATCAAGATGGTTATTATAGTTTTGATGATCCTCCAGTTGTTGGTTTAGGAGCTGCAAGAATGGCTGCAATGTTAACTTATCGTTCAAGAAATAGTTTTGAATCAAAATTTGGTAGAAAAGAACCTGATCCTTTAAAAAGTAAAAAAATTTCTGAAGAAATTAGAGAACCAACAACTCCAAGTGAAGAAAGATGGTTTCATCATAATCATGGTCATAGAAATGGTAAAAAATTATCAACAAGTTCTTCAAGTTCAAATAGTTCAACAAATGTTTCAAGAGAAACTAGTTGTACTGATTTATCAAGTTTATCATTATCATCATCATCAATTTTATCAACTAGTCCAAAAAGACCTCAAACATATTTTTCTGCTCAATCTTATTTAAGATATCAAGGTCAAAAATTTGTTCAAAGATTTGATTCAAATTGTTATATTACAATTACAAGAAAATTAGATACTCATGATGTTTCAAGAGGTAGAGCAAATAATGTTCCTGAAGCTTTAGCAATGATTAAACAACCAACATTAGTTATTGGAATTTCATCAGATGGATTATTTACTTTTACAGAACAAGAAAGATTAGCAGAATATATTCCAAAGGCAAAATTAGAAAAAATTAATTCACCAGAAGGTCATGATGCATTTTTATTAGAATTTGTTGAAATTAATAGATTAATTGTTGAATTTTTAAATGAACAATTACCTGAATTAATGAATGTTGATGGTGCTGAAGTTCAAATTGCTGAAGTTGGTCAATTAGGTAAATCTAGTTTATTTGGTGAAGCGGAAGTTGAAGATGATGTAGCAGTTGATGTTACCTCATGGTAATGACACTTTTATTATGATGATACGATTAATGAAAAAAGAGAAAAAAAAAATCTATTGTACATTTTTTATTATTATTATTATTAATTATTTAAGCATTTTTTTTATTATTATTTATTATACCCATTAAAAAACAGATAAAAAAGAACCCCTTCCTATCGGGTTATTTTATCTTTAGTTAGCATGAAGAAGAATTATTTTAAGAACAAAATTTCAACAGGTTTTGTTAATTTCTTCATTTTAATATATTTATTTATTATTATATCACTTTTTTTTTCTTTATTGTAGATATGTTCATTTTTAGTTAAAAATAGGATTGGTGTATTGTATATCAGACATAAGGTTGATGGCTATATATGGGTACATGTGCACAAGTACAAAAAATTCTACGCGTGAATAGTACTTATAATATCGGATATATCGGTAGGTAGGTAGGTAGGTAAGCTTGTCTCGAGCCGCATTGTAATGCGGCGTTTATATTTTTGAAAATAAAAGTGCATGCACACACATGATTGATATGTTCTTCATGTTATATATGATGTACTAGCAATCGGGCATGAGCCCATAGTTGATAGCTAGAGTACAATATTAGCTATAACATTAACTACTTATTAGTATATATGTAGTATCAGGATATAGTGATATCACAATGCATGTATGAATGGATCTTGAAAGTATACATAAAGTGTGAATTCATGATTATATAGACAACGCCTATAGTATACAGTATCATATACAGTATATAATATATTATATCTAAGTACCACTCATGACATGTGGTATTATTCTGGTATATATATGTCTAGGTGGTCTCTGCCGCCATACTCATTTAAATAAGTATATACTCAGGACGTGAATATGATATATTACAATTTAAATTATTTAGCGCTATAACAATGTTCGATCAGCTAACAGCTAACAACTAACATAACATGCTGTGATCCCAATATTCATGCTATATATAATTTATAACAAGACAAAACCAGATTTTTTTGGATGACTTGATGCTAAACTACTTGTAATCTCCACGAGATTAATCCTGGATCTTGATTTTTAAAAAGGGTGAATTTGAAGACTCAAATCTGAGACAGATCACCATGTGCACTTTAAATTAAAGTTCTAAATCCGGAGTGGAGTTCGTCTGGACAATTAATAGTGAGGATTAAACTTCTTTAAAGTTTTAAAGAGTCTCCTGAAAGAACAAATCATCACCAGGCCAGAAGGATTTTAAAGGAAGCTAATAGTCTATTTTTTTAGTCCAAACGTATATTTCTATTAATATTTAATATAAAAGGGACTAAATAATATTCAAAGGTTGAAATAATTAATCTAAGCTTACTACTCCTTTTTTATAATTGTTTCAACTTGAATTGTAAGTACTATAGTACCATTTAATTAAAATGGAATCCTTTAATAACTGCCTATGTTAAGCCTAGTCAAAATTGATAATAATAAAAAATTTCTCAGTTAAAACTAATATATACTTAGGAATTTAATTGTCAAAGTATATGTTGCTCTTAAACTTCTATTACCGTAGGATTATTCTCACCTGTCACTGAGGTTATAATTGGACTAAAATCGATCGCGATCGACAGGTTCAAGTTTACATAATCTGGGTGTAATTTAGTATCTAATAATAGTTATAGTATTATTAAATACGTACATGTCAACTTTTCTGATTATGTATGGGACATCAAAGCTGTCAAGACTTTAAAAATCAACTAGTAGTACTACTACTGTAGTCTGTACATCCGAGATCGATACATGATCTGAGTTTTTCCCCCTAGATTTCAATTAAAATCGACACTAAAAAGTACTTAGTTACTATTTGACACTACGACGGCTACCTGGGTACTGGTAAGTAACTGTCGTGGCACCAATTGACTTACTCCTGCAGGCTGCTAATAGCTTAAAATTAAAACAATACGATCTGATTCTGATTTACGATCGATCGTTAGCTATTATAATTTTGAATACTATTGTAATTGTGAGGCGTCTCTCAGATGTTGTACACTTATATCTATGATAGTAGTACAATACCACCAAAATTAGATTCGATCCTTGCTTTCTATAACAAATTGTAAGTAGATTATACAAATAGAAAATATGGTTACAATTAATGGACATAAAGAAAGTGAGAGGTTGGGTTATTAGTAGTTGTTGAAAATTAATTATAGATTTGGTGACACTTTTGACTAACGACACCTATTGTATTCCTATAATATTATATTAGATACTATTAATAATTATAATAGATCTCGGAAATATATAGCTACTATTCATTTGTATTATATATATTATTGGCTATAGTTAATACAACCATATGTCCATGTCTATAATTACAATAGAGATGTATTAAATTGGTTTAACTGAATATACAATTGTACACAGTATACATGTATTACCTATAGGTTCAAAGGGTTGTCGATTCGATAAATTGTCATAACGAGATTGCTACCAGTCACGATATACTTGGTATACATAGGCTAGCTATATATTATTATTAGTCTTATTAATAATAAGCTTAAGAAGGCGCTGCGGTATTGGATAATAATAGGTTAACATGTAACTGCAGTATGTGAATGAACCCCTAGTTATAACATGTATGCTGTTATTTTACATTAATATTACAACAATGATTTATAACGACCGGATGTATCGCTTTTTTGGCTAACCGAGTAATTATTTATTACTGAATAAACTACCAGTAAGATTAATTTTTTAGCTGGAATTAAGGATCTAATAGTTAATTTAAGGATCAAATAGTTGGTTTAAGATATACCTGAAGCAATTTTCGCTCATGATCAAAAACTTTCCCGTTCAGGTATATTATACTGTTAATTTTTAAAAAAGAGCCTTAGCTACTGTTATATTTAGCTTAGCACTCCTTAGTCCTACTTATTACAAATTGTAGTATAAAAATTATTATTAGCGTATTTGTTTTTACAAATTCTACCATATATACGTATGTTAAACTGTTGAATTATAATATTCAAGTATTTTTATTTGGTGCACAATCTAAAATATTATAGTATTGGGTGATCATTAGCTTTTTTTATTTTTCAATAATTAATAAATTTTTTAGGATAATAATTTTTTGCTTATAAATTACTTTTTTAATATAATATTTTTTTCTATCTATTGTGTAACGCAATCCGTTCTTAATAAAATTACAGTATTTATAAATTGAGATAGATTTACATTAGATCAATTGCTCAAAGCAAAAATTTCAGTTAATTGATTACCGCTGGTTACTAAGACTAAGATTATACAATAGACTTACAAAAAGACAGTGTTATCAAAAGTATCAACGATGGGATTTACTATTGTATAACTTGAACCGTTAAGAAGAACTTCTAACAATCCACTTATAATGTATACTATGATTTAGTAAATTTAATGACCACAAAGCATTTTAATTTGATTCAAACAAAGGTATAAATTATAAGGTCATGATTGCAAAGAATAGCGTGTCTGTGTATCCTTTAGTAATATATATGCAATTATACTTTTTGACATAAATTTGGCGTATTATGTGCCATGGTTTTATATCAACGTACAAGTATACTGCAGTTTGTTTGCATAATAAAACCTACATCATGATATATGTGCTTGATTTTACGGCCCATTAATTACCTGGTTTCTTTGAGATTAAACAGATACTGACAGCATAGTATGCAATCAAGCCTAGGCGTAACATACCAGGTATGATCTGATTGTTGTCTTTTTGTGAAATAAGTTCGATAATTATTATTTTTGAGGATCAACCTTTGACAAAAAATTATATATTTTTTATTGTTCATTATCTACAATGTAGGTATTTTTGCAGTGTTTTTTTTTTTTTTTTTTTTTTTTAATTAAATATTATTATTATCTCGAAGGTGATCTTTGTTTATGTTTACTTTTAAGGGCCTATTTCAGTTTGTTTAATTATTCAAATTAGAATACCATATTATACGAACTATAATAGTTTTGGCATAAAAATTTATCCAAGTTTGCTGTATAAAAAACGCATTCATACTTGAAATATTGGCAGTTTTTGTTGATATAAACATAAATATAATAAAATCAAACAAGAACTAATTATAATTAACAGCTGTACAGTTGTATAGTTGTACGTACTTGTATGGAGGTTGTACACATATATCTGGTGGCATTGAAGGCTTATTTAGATTAAATGCATTAATTTTACATGCATGGAGCTAATGTATATTAATCGTACATGTCACTCAAAGTTTGGTGTTTTTGAACTGAACTTAGAGATACATATTACATATACAGTATATGCTTAGAAAAAATATTTAACCTCATTGTTTACAATTTATATTGAAAAATATATATTTATTTTAGGAGCCGCTTTGACCTTTAAGTCCTAGAAAAATTAAAGGTTTTCCTTTGAGACATACTGTCCTGTACTACTACGACTACTGTACATGTATATATACATTGGCTTAAAACACGTACAAGTACAATATTGTACAATTGTTCTTAGCTATATATAGACACTTATCGGCTATCCCAAAAATATACAGGATCTCTAATATAGCTAGAACCTAGGCGTAGCCAATAGTTATTATATTATATTAGTATAATACTATAATGATCGTGGTGGTCTAAGTTTAGATTATTGTTCGAATAATGCAGCTCTGTGTAGGTGTATTAGTTATAGTATATTATAATACCTTAGGTCGACAATTTGTGATCACAATGTCGTAAAACAGGTACCAATAGTACTAATTTTAAACATACATATCAAAAATCTTATAACTATTTTAGTAATTCAGCTGATAGAACAAAACTCTAATCAGTCAATATTCAACAGCTTAAGCTAAATTTACATCCAGTTACTATTTATTAAACTGTAGTGCTATTAAAGTTTTTTACAGGCGTGTTTACGTTTTGTTTATCAGTACTATTGTTTACAACCTAAAAACTAAGTATACATCTGCAAAAAAATTCTAAGAACCTTTATACCTGGCATGGTATTCTGTATTGATATTAATAGCAATTAAACATGGATGATACAATGATTTTTTCAATTTAGAGTCTAATTTTTTTTAAAAAAAAAAACAGGGGATCCAAAAGAACATACTTACTCACGTGCAGAAATATAATTAAACAAATTCTAGAATACCTCTGACACGTTATTGAAGAATATAATCATGGCATAATAATAGATTTAACTCGATACTATTATTATAATAATAACCAACCATTCTATAATTTCAAAAAAAAATCAATCACATATAATAATTTTTTAATAAAAAATCAATCGAAAATAAGAATGTCTTTCAAATCATTTTTTTTTCATGATTCCTCTCCTTATAACAATCTATCTAACACTTCAGGCAAAAAAATCAAGGGGTAGGTGCGTAGTCTAGCTAACTAACCTGAACCTGTTGCTACTGGCTACTACATCACAGTTGGCTAAAATCCATCCGTTCTCTATGATTAAAGATCCATGACAGCTTTTTATTTTTACTGCGCGTAAGTTTAATAATGCATTGACCAGCCTCATCAATTTTTTAACTTTTGTAATTTTTGCCTGCACAAGACGAATTTTTTTTTTTTTTCATTACAATACAAATAAAACATCAAAGCCATCAAAAAAAAAAAATTCATCATTTTCTCCTTAAATTTTTTTTTTTTTCCATCTTCATCATTCAACTACTTTTTGGTTAAACAAATTGCAAAAAAACTATCAAATTCAAATCCTTTGAATTGGTATAGAAAAGACAAGTTTTTTTTTTTTTTGGTGTTGTTTATTTATTTGTTTGTTTGTTACTCAAAACATCCAAGTTTTTTTATAAACGCTTAAAATTGGTTATATACAAGCCTTTGTACCAAAGATTTGGAACTCATCTAATTCAAAACAATTCCAAAACGCCCATATCAGCATCATTTATTTATACAACTAATATTAGAGTACAACACTGTATAACTTTTAAAAAAAAAGCTCAATAACTGAATTGCTAACTTTTTGGGCTCTTTTTCTGTTCCAAAAGAATAGAACGACTTATTTTTACCAAATTTATCAAGAAATAAACAACAAATTGTACAATAATACTATATATCCAAAAAGAACAACAAATAATCATTATATTACAATATTTTTTTTTGGTCAATTTATTATTAACACCAACAACAACAAAAACTGACAGTCTGACTGAGAGACTCTAATTTTTTTTTTTTTCAAAGCCGTTGAACAACTGAATATCATTATTATTTTTAAAGTTTCTCGGTAAAAAATTACTTTTTTTTTTTGAATCTGGAGAGAGAAAAAAAAAAAAAAAGGAATACAAAAAAAAAAAAAAAAAAATTATTTTTGAAAGTCGGTGGTTGTCTCAGAGGATCTTAGAAAAAAAAATTATACCAGAATCAAATTCCGGTCAATCTACATTCTTGAGATTTGTGATTTCTAAACAAACCTTTTTTTTTTTTTTTATAACTCTTATATACAACATTCTTTAACTCTTCACTTTCATTTACGATCGATTTTTTTTTTTTTCTAACATAACATACTAACGACAAATAAACGAACAACAAAAAAAACGACCATACAACAAAAGAGTGAGTAAAAGATGCACAAATCGAGTTCAAGCATTGGTAGAGCTCCATTTGCTGAACAACTCAGTGAATTAACAGAAATGAAATTACCAAATTGTGATAAATTAATTGAACAACAATCTTCATCAAAACAACAAGTTGAAATAGTTGATGACGCGACAAATAAAGTATTAGAATATTTTCAAACTGGTAGATCAGTATTAAATGGATTAGATGCACAAGATGATGTTGAATGGATGTTTGAAGGTAGACAAGCAGTATCAGATGTTGGTAAAACAATAATGAGAGCAGGAGATGTAATGAATCAATTAATGACAATTTTAGAAAATTCAAGAGATGATAATAATAATACAGAAATTTATTTACCAATTGTTGAAAAAATTGAACAAGCTATAACAGAATGGCATGATATTTTAGGAATAGTTAGAGATTTAAGATCACAAACAGATATTGCAACTGAATGGAAAGAATTTTATGATCAAATTTTAGTTGAAGTTCAACAAGAAATTGATAGTTGTTTTACTGTAATATTTGAAATTGAAGAACAACGACATTTTGCAACAATTGAAAAACCAGATTTAGATGTTTTAAGTTCAGTTATGGATGAAAGTCCATTTTTAGGTCATCCAAAATTACCAAATTTAAATAATATTGAAAGAGAATTAAATCATAAATTTATTGAAGTTAAAACAAGAATGAAACCTTTAAGAGCATCATTAGAATTTATACCATTAAGATTAGAACAATATAGTTTAAAAGCTAAAAAAATTTTCCCAACAAGTATTGAAATATTATGGAATAAATATAAAGATTTACAAATAAGATTAGATTCTTTAAATAATGATATTAATATTTTAGAAAAAGAATTAGGTGAAGATAGATGGTTAGCAATTTTTAGAAATACTGGTTTACAAGCAGAAGAAATGTTAGATAATTATGACGATAATAATAAAATTATTCAAAATGAATTAAATAAAGAAAATAAGGATGATTCATTAATTGAAAGATATCAAATTCAAAATGCATATTTAATACCAGCAATTTCAAGAATTGTATCATTATTTGATAGAGCTTTAAAAGATAGATTAACTGTAAATGGTGAAATGTATAATACACAAGCAAAATTACATAAAAGATGGCAATCAATAGAACAACCAGTTTTAATTACAAATGATTATTCACCATTATCATTAAAATATGATACAAGTTCAAGTACAACAACATCAAATAGATCATCTTTTAGTTCAAATACTTCACCATTCAGTTCAATGCATTCATCACCTACTATATCATCAGTTAAACCAATTCATTCAAAATTAAATCCAAAATTAAATTCACAGTCTACTTCATCAACAAAATCTTCAAGAACAAGTTTAGAAGGTTGTGTTGAAATTAATCCAATTAGAGGTTTTAAACCATTAAATAAAAAAGATAGTTATAATCATTCAAGATTATCATTATTACCTGTACCAAAAGAATCACCAAGACCAATGTATCATATTAAACCACCAACAATTCCAGAACATAATCCATTTTTACCAACTCCACAACCATCTCAACAACCATTACAACAACCACAGAAAAAAATTACAAAAAGAAAATCAAGTTTGTTACCAAGGCCATCATCAAGAATAGAATGTTGTACACCATTAGGAATTAGAAATGTATCATCATATTCTTCATTAATGGATACACCAAGATCAATAACTCCAAGACCAAGAACATCATCAAGATTAGATGATTCTATTTCAAAATTACCACGACCTGTATCAAGATTATCAAATACTAGTAGTACGAATACAAGTAATTGGAGACCATCATCAAGATTTGATTATACACCAAGAAAAACTAGTATGCCAGGTAGTATTAGTAGAATGTCATCAACATCTGCATTAATTGGTTCAACAATAAAAAGATCAAATTTGAATAATAAAAGAAATTCTTTTATTCAAACACCTTCAAGAATTAGATCAAGTTCTGGATTATTAACTTGTAAAACTCCAAGTAATAATAATGTTAATACTGTTAGAAGAAGACCAGGAACTGCATTAGGAAGTTATAATAATACTTCTTTAACAACAAAAAGACGATAGTGATTCTTTTTCTTTTTTTTGTTTTATTTATACCCAAAATACCCCCCTATTTTTTATTTTGATATTATCATGATAAAATTTATTATTTATTTATCCTTTCTGTACTATTATTATTTTTTAAAAGAATTTATTATTTTATTTATTTATTAAAAATTATTCTCTTTTTTGTTTGTCGTTAGTAAATTATCCCTCTTTTTTTTGTCCACCATGCTGAAACCTCTTTTTTTTTAGTTTTAAATGCAATTATTTTTTTATTATCTCTCTGATCCAAATAACCATGTAAACCATGATTGTCGTTCTCTTTGTGCCATTTCTTTATCATCAAAAATTCTTAATCCACCATCAGGTGTTAATTCACCTAATTGTTTTTTTTTTTCTTCACCTTGAATAACTCTTTTATATAATGGGATAGATGTAAATGCCATTACTGTGGCTCCAAATACTAATAATTTTACACTTAATTCTTTATTTATTGGTTTACTCATTCTTGTCGTTTTTTTATTTTAGTGAGATAGATAGATAGATAGTTTTTTATGGTGATGTTATTTTTTTTTTTTTTTTTTTTTTTATGATGAAAAAAAATTTACATGATTAACGCTGCTTGAAATCCTCAAAACTTCCCAATCAAGCTGGTGACATTTAGTACCACCACAGTAAAGGCACTAGACATAAATAAATTTTCAAACACTGGAAGTACCTGGTCAGGAAGTATAGGAAGTATCATCATTGGTATATCAAAATGTGGTTCCAGATGCAAATAAAACAACCGTATAACGTATTGTTCTTTCGTAATTTGTTTAAGTTGAAATGTTGAGTTGTTAATGTTGGAAATGGTCGAATATTTCTGTATCATTATCATCGAAAGTTTGGTATTAATTATATATAGTTAACGGCTTTCTTTAGCTAGTCCTTCTTGATTTTTTAATTCTGATGACTTGAATTCATTTTGATATTTTTAAAACCGTCTTTGATTTATTATATAAGAGATAATGACGAACTTACATACAATTAATACTGGTATGTATCAAGGTAAATACTATCATGTGGTGTTTTTAAATTATTAGACTTAGTCTATAGCCTATTCTAAGGTTGATTTAAACCAACAGCGTTTGATTTAGTATAGATTGTACAATTAATTAATTTTACAGTGCATGTCAGAAATAAGCCGCATTTACTAGGAGAAACAGCCGTTTGGTTTAAGCAGCTTTAAATCGCTTGCGCAAGTAAATTCACCACCGCTTGAAATTCTTTTGGAATTCAACAGCTTACGGATATATTTTAGTTTCCATGGAGATGATATAAAAAAATTTCATCAATATCAGCCGTGCATCACAAAAAAAAAAAAAAATTATTCAAAATCAATTTTTTTTTTTATCATTTTATCCATCATCTATTATACTAACAACCAACTTAATAACCTTAATAACTTAATTAAACGACATATACTAACCAATCAAACCCACACAATAATAGTTTAATTCAAAATGCCCAAAGCAACACAAGAAAAACGACATATAGGTCATTCAAGAACCAATCCAGCTGAACCTGCTACAAAAAAAAAAACTCATCATTTTACAATGAATAAAGATTTAGGTCAACATTTATTAAAAAATCCAAAAATTGCAGAAGCTATTGTTGATAAAGCAAATATTCAACCAAGTGATGTAGTATTAGAAGTTGGTCCTGGTACAGGAAATTTAACAGAAAAAATTTTACAAAAATGTAAAAAAGTTATTGCAGTTGAATATGATCCAAGAATGGCAGCAGAATTAACAAAAAGATTTCAAGGTACACCATTAGAAAAAAAATTAGAAATTATTTTAGGTGATTGTATTAAAGTTGATTTACCATTTTTTAATGTTTGTATTTCAAATACTCCTTATCAAATTTCATCACCATTAGTATTTAAATTATTAAATTTAAAACAACCACCAAGAACTTCAATTTTAATGTTTCAACAAGAATTTGCAATGAGATTAGTTGCAAGACCTGGTGAAAAATTATATGGTAGATTAGCTGCTAATGCTCAAATGTGGAGTAATTGTAGTATGGTTATGAAAGTTGGAAAAAATAATTTTAAACCACCTCCACAAGTTGAATCTGCTGTTATTAGATTAGAAATTAAACAACCAAGACCAAAAATTAATGGTGATGAATGGGATGGTTTATTAAGAATTTTATTTAATAGACCAAATAGAACTATTTCTGCTGGATTTAAATCAAAAGATGTTGTATCAATTTTAGAAAAAAATTACAAAACTTTTTTAGCAACTACAAGTAATGGAGAAGATCAAAATATGATGGATTTTGATGATAATCTTATTAAACAAAAAATTGAAAAAGTTTTAACAGAAACTGAATTATCAGATAAAAGAAGTGCAAGATGTGATGAAAGAGATTTTTTAAGATTATTATATGCATTTAATAAAGTTGGTATTCATTTTGCATAGTTATATAAGTATTAAAGAGTATTATTAATTTGATTTTTTTCTTTATCTTTTACAATTGTCCAACTACCATCAGTATTTTCAACCAAACTATCACTATCATTTGTAGTAATACTTCCTTCATCTTCATCAATAACTTCATCTTCTCCATCAATATCCCATAAATCTTCAACAGTTTCCAAAACTTTATGTCCAATACTACTATTAGTATTATTTTTCTTAGATCTTTTTGCCTTTGTTATTGATAATTTTTTTGCATATTCTAAATTTTGATAAATTGATATAATTGCATTTGATACTCCATCTTCATCATTTCTAATATGTCTACCAATTGCTTTTGCCTTTGATATAATTCTTTGATTAGTTGTAACTTCTTTTAATGCCTTTGAAAAAACATCAACATTTAATTTTTTTAAATGAACTCCGGCTCCTAAATCTTCAACTCTACCAGCATAAAAAAATTGATCACCAAAAAATGGTTTAATAATTGTTGGTAAACCTGCTCTTAATGATGCACCTGTTGTACCTGATCCACCATGATGTACTGCAGCATCAATTCTTTCAAATAACCAATCATGAGGTATTGAATCAACTTTAAAAATATAATTTGGTAATTCAATTTCTGGTTCATTTGCTTCAGGTTTTCCTTTTTTTTCAAATCTATCAGACCATCCTTTTGATAAAATACATCTAACATCTGCTTTACCAACGGCTTTAACAATTGCTTCAGTCATTCCTTTTGGATCATCAACAACAATTGATCCAAATCCAATATAAACTAATTTTTTATTATCTTTTTTAGCATGTTCTAAAAATCTTTCCAAATCACCATGTGGTTCATATTTTTTATCACTTGATTCATTTAAAAACCAATAACCACTAACTCTAACCCAATCACTAAAATCAACTGGTGGTACAAAAATTGATGGTGATACATTATAAATAAATGGTACCTTTGTTTGTCCCATTAATTCTAAATTTGTTTTTAATAAACCCAAATCTTTAACTCTCCATTTATTTACTTGACTACTAATTCCTTTCCAAAATACATTATCAAATAAAACATATGTTAAATAATTATAACTACCACCCATTTTTTGTTCTGGTACTATAAATGCATGTGGATAAGCTCTTGTTCTTGTCCATGGCATTGTAAATGCTCTAAAATATGGAATTTCTAATGCTTCAGCTATATGAATACCTGCCATTGCACTTGGACTTTCAATTAAAACATCAGTACCTTGACATGCTTCCCATGATGTTACTAATAAATCATCAATCCATGATCGAAATTTTGAACTTGCTTCTCTAATAAATGCTACACTAAACATTCCATGATCAATCATAATTTTCATTAATTCACCAGGATCTCCAGCAACTTCTTTAAATTCAATATTATATGATTCAATCCAATCTTTAAATTCAATATGAGTTGCTATTCTACATTTATGTCCTTGTTCCATTAATCCTTTACTTAATGCAATATATGGTTGAACATCACCTCTACTACCAATTGTTAACATTGTAAAATGTTTTGAATAATTTTGTTTACTAACAAAATCTCTAACACAATCTTCTTCAACAATTGCTGGTGGTAATTTTTTATGTTCTCTTTGAATTGCATCATCAAATGTTAATAATTTTGCTGTTTCCATATAATAAGATCCATTAAATTTATCTTGTTGTGATTGTTCCATTTTATGTTTAACTTTTTCTTGTTCTTTTAATACCATCATTTCACAATCATCTCTTGATTTTGAACTATTAAATTCAAAAAATACTTCTTCATGTCCATGAATTACAATAACTAATCCTGAATAACCAAATCTAAATCCTTTTTCTTTTGTAACATTTTCAATATCATAAATTGGTAAAATCATTTTGGTTTTTGTACCAGGAATTAATGATCTAAAACATAAATGTTTAGTACTTAGATATATTTTACCATAAATTGGAAATGCTTTTTGAATATGAGCATAATAAGTTGCAACTAAAGATTCTTCTTCTGTTAATGAAAAATGTTTTCTAAATCTTTCATTACTTTCATCTTCATTATCTTTTGATATTATATAAGGATCATCTTCATTATCATCTTCATCTTCTTCACCTCTAAAATGTTTCATATTACCTTCCCACATATCAGTAACTTTATTAACAACTCCTAATGAATAACCATGTCTTTTTGGTTTTAATCTTTTAGTCTCATTATTTTTTGTTTCACTTGCACTTAAAAAATCATATTTATCATCTTCAGGATTTAAAGTCTCATCATGTTTATCATTTGGATCTTTATGTTTTAATAAATTTGTCATTTTTTTTAATGATGATGGTAATGGTGAACTTGATCGAATTCTACTACTCATACTTGACATACTAGATCTACTTGGAGATCTTGATCTATCTCGTTCTCTTGAATTATCTCTTGATTTTGTAGTTTTTAAAGGATTTAAATTTGATAATGCAGATAATGAACTTAAACTTCTAAACCGATTAGTTCTTTTTTTATTAAAATCACCATCTTGATAAGTTGATGAACGTTTTGGTTCACCTTCTTCATCTTCAATATCATCATCATGATCAACTAATGCTTCCAAAACATCATAATTTTTATCATTTGCTGTACCAGTAGTATCAATAACACTTTCACTAATTGATCTAAAGGATTTTTCGGGTGTATTAGTAGTATTATTTAAATTATTCCCTAAAGGTAATCCCATTTCTTCCATTGTTTTATAAATAGCATCTCTTGCTTCTTGTCCTAATTTAAAAAATGCAAAAACATAATCATCAATTGCATAAGTATCATCACCATCAATTGCTCTAATTTTTAAAGTTTCTCCAATTTGAAAAATTTTTTTTTCATCAATATCAATAATATTTTCTATTGGTATTACAATTTTAACACTATCACCACTATTTTTACATCTAAAAATTTCTCTTTGAATTGCTCTAACCCATTCTAATGCTGCTGATGATGAATCAGCTTTAAAAAAAAATGTTCTCTGTTCTGTTATTAATGAAAAATATACTGAATCATTATTTTTTATATTATTATTTGTTAATTCGGCTTTTATAGCATATCTTAAATCAATTGTACCTGATGGGAAATATAAATCTGTTGCATTAATATAATAAGAAAATGCATTATTTTTTAATATAAAATGATATCTTGTATATTTTGGTGTTCTCTTTGATTTTTTACCTAATGCACCTGATTTGATCACTTGTTCTTTTTTCCTTCTTGGTAAATATGCAAAAAAACAAACATGTTTATCTGTTAAATATAAATGACCTTGTAATAGAATACTTTTTAATAACCAACAAGGATATTCTAGAGATTTTGTTAGTACGTTCTTACTTTTTATATACTTACCTCCATAAACTTTTGAATCATCTTTTAATTCCAATTTTTTTTTCAATTTTTCAATTAATGCACTTGCTCTTTCATCTTTAACATAACTATCACCAGGTCTTTTTAAAGAATCAATAGTACCAACACTTGTCTTTCTTTCAGCTGGGGATGAAGTTGATGGTGATGGTGATGGTCGATTTATTACTGTATGTACACTTTCTTCTAATGTTGTTGATTTTTTACCTATTGATTCAGTAGATTCATTTAAATTTTGTTTAGAATCATTTTGTTCTAATTTTTGAAATAATTTGTTCATTTCTGGTACATGTTGTGAATTACTTAAACTATCAGATCTTTTATCTTCTTCATTATTATCACCTTCATCTTTATTAATTTCATTTGTTGATTCTTTACCTAATGCTTCTTCTAATTCTTCTTCATCTTCATCAAATAAATCATCTTCATCTGCATCTCCATCAAAATCATCAAATTTATTATATTTACTTTTAACTGTAGCTGTTAAAAATGAAAATAAATCATTTTGATTAGGCGCTGATGCACAATCTTGTGAAGAAGAACGTCGTTTGCTGGTTATATCGTTATCGTTATTATTACCAGTTCTTGTAAGTTTTTGTGATAATGATAGTACTTTATCCATCTTCTTAAATTGCTTTTATTGTTTTTTAATAATAAATAGTTGTTAATAAATAAGATCAATTATACAGAATATTCAAAAAAAAAGTGATAAATGATAATTACAAAAAAAAAAAGACAAGAAAAAAAAAACAATAATAATAATAATAATGTCGGTGGCTGTCGGGATCATTTAAAGGAAATAACTTTTTAAGCACTGTAAGTTTAAGTTTATTTGTTTTTGTGATGTTTTTTCGCGTGCGTGCATGTGGCAAAGCTGAAAGATCGTTATCATAGCTTAAACGAGGGACTGATGGATGTGGATGGCTGACCCTCGAACCACATGAGCAAACGACATCTGGTTTTATTGTAGTCTACTTGAGATTTCGCAATATTATTTAGACTCTGGTAAGGCTGACACACTTCTAAACTAAGTGATTAAGAAACAAAGCAAAAAAAAAAAAAAAAAAATTATTCATTGTTGGGGAAATTTAAAGACAGGCTCGGAATTATTTTTTTTCAAGATCATACTTGATAGCTACTGTAGATAGCTAGAGGCTGTTTGTTTTTAAAAGCAATATATAAAGTATACAGTGCGCATGTACAATTGTTGTAGTTGTAGTACAGTACAGTATGCACACTAGTGCTTGGAGCTCCAGTATATAACAGTTTGAAGCTTCAGTATATAGTTGGAGCTCCTGTATATAGGTGGAGCTCCAGTATATGAGCATATACAATTGATAATAGTTTTATATATAGTATACCTTGGTATTAATTTAAATGTATGGTTTCCTGACATAGATATCTGGATATTTCGGATGCTTTTTTGAAATCAGGAAAATTATCAATTGATTGGCACCTAAGTACGTTAACAATTGTACATGCATAGGTATATACCTGATTTAAAGTATGTTATGATAGGTACATTTCGGAATCAATGGAATGGAATGAAGAGTAGTTATACTAGGTACAAAACCATTCAGCAACGACAAGTTGGAACTTGCTGCATGAAAAGTATACTTAAGGCGAGCTATATATGATTCTAATTGCTCTTATCAATTTTTGTTGAGAATATTTCTTATATGGTTATACTACTCTTTGATTAATTATAAATGTATTTACAAATACGTAAATGAGTTGTTAAGTTACTCAAAAGGTATTTTTTATATCATATAATAGGTATGGAATATTTAAAGTAGTGCCCATGTATAGCTAGCTACTTTATGGTAACGATTTACCAGCAAGTCATATAAATAACAACCAAATATTTTTTATTAAAATGACTTGGAGTTTACAGGACACAGATACATAATTGATTCATGTGTCTCAGGCAGCTACATTATGATGTAGAACACTTTATGTTAATAAAAAAAGTCAAACTCAAAACTGGTTATAAATTATAATAGTTGATGGTATACAGTGTATACTATAGTATCTTTATGATTATAACTATTATATCCTATTATTTTGTATTATAATCTATTTTAAATTATTGTGAATCTATATCGCATTGTTTTATGCTTAATAACTTTACAAACACGCAGATACGCGTCATTGATTGACGATCAAAAATTAATATTCCATATTGTACATACTGTATATGCTGCAGGGAAATGAGTTTGAATAGAACTAATTTACCAATGAGTTTATTCCAATGTATAATTTATGTAGATGAGGCCTATTATAATACTTTACTTGACGTATATAATAGTTTTAATCACTGTACAATATAAAACGGTTGCAAAAGGAACCTTTAAATATAAATTGTTTGACTCCTGAATTTATATTAATTAAGGGGTGGCACAATTAGGATAATACAGATTTATCATGATGCATACATGCCCTTTACATGATGTTAAAAACTAGTTGAATTTATATATATGCTGTATATATCTAATAAAAATTTACAAAGTATATAAAACGAAAAGGCTGGAAAGTACCTGGGTATTTGCTTCATGTAAACATTATTATTACAACTAGAATAGTACATTCAAACATGATATATAGATATATCTTCGAATCGAGTATGGTGCACCTAAGCTTAGGTATTATAAACTTTTCATCATTGGTAGTTTCAGGTATATGGATCACATTCATAACCCTAAATCACCTGCAATATGACATCCACCTCAGGTGAAGCTAGCTATAGCTAGCTAGCTATAGTATACCTTGCATGGTACCTAGGGTAAGATAATTCTTTAAAGGAACACAAATTTGTGTCTTATTAGTTATCTTAGATCGATAGGAAACATAATGCTCGAGCCCTATTTATAAGAAATCATTGGATGGTATACACTACCAGCTGTATGAGAGGCCTAGCTCCGATTTGGACTATCCAGTAATTAACACACCCATTTTTGTCAACTATTTAACTAGAACCGGTCGTCCCCCCGGGTCAAATCCCGACTTTCAAAATAGAGACAAATGCAGGCCCCGCCACACTTTAAGCCAAACTTTTCCAAAATCTTTAAATTTATCTTTCATTTTCACAACTTTTTTTTTAATCATTAAACAATCAATCAGATACAGTTCTAACATCATGGATTTCGCAAAACATTCATCACTGTTTGCCAAGCGACGCGCAGTATATCTAAGATTGTATAATAAAAAAGACATCCTAAATTCTTTCACACCAGCGTTTTTTTTTGAAAATTCAATAAACTTTAGAGATTACTACCAATTAAATTCAAAATGGAATTCTCATTATATCATAGATGAAGATGATTTTGATTGTAAGTATACAAAATTTATTAAAAATAAATACTAATATGATTATTCAGTTAAAGCATTCAACCCATATACCCAAGAAATAGATTCAAATATTATTGGTCATGTTGATAAAAATGGTGATATTAGTTTTACAATTAATGGAAATCCAACATCATTTATAATTAAGAAAGGATATGGGCCATATTTTGAAATATCTGGTGAAAAATATTTTTATTTTGATTTATTAAGAGGGTTATTTCATAAACAATTGAAAAAAGATAATCAAAATCATAATAAATATTTTTTATATTTAAAAAACACAGAAATATTAGAACGATCATTGAACAAAAAAAATGTTATACCAGAATTAAATGTTTATAATTTAATTTATACCAAGTTTAAACATATCAAAACAACTAGTGATGATCGAGATCTTTATATATCACCTTTTTCTTATATATTTCAATTTAGTAAACAATCATCACATCAATTATATAATATGAAAAATAATCCTCGTGGTATAAAAAATTTTTATTTTATTAAAGAAAGGTCAATTTTAAAAGCTTTCGCAGATGAATATTTAAATTTAGGGTCAAAAACGTCAGTTTCTATAACCACTGAAGATTTAATATTAAAAATTTTTTCATCAAAAGAAATTGATGATACATATATTAAAGTTTTTATAGATGGTGATAACAGTAATTATAATCCAACAAATATTTATTATGTTAAAAGAGAAGATTTTATTGAATGGGTTGAAATGGCATTAAGTTTTTTAAAAAATACTAAAGTGAAACTTACAAATACTACAATTTTTTCTAGTAAAAAAAAATTTAAATATTGTATGGCTTGTAATATTGAAATTAAATTAAATTCACATACACATAAGAAATTAAGCGATGTTGGTATTATTCCTAGTGATTATAATACAGCTAATGGTGAAGGGGATAAAGCTAGTGAGAATGAATTAGGAAAGAAAAGAAAGTCGATTATTATTGATATGGAGAGTGATGAAGAAAACCAAGTTAGAAGCTTCAAGAAATTGAAAAGAAATACTAATAATAATGATAATAAAATAAAGAGTAGTAACGATAAAAACAAATCACCTAGGTCAGATAGTTTTTATATACAAAATTTATCAATAAGCTATTTAGAGGATTTGCTTTGTTAATAAAAGAATATTTCTGATTTTTTTTTTTACACAAAAATTTATTCAAATTTCTAATAAATAATTATGGAAAATATAAACTCTGGTTAGTAATGCAATAATAAATTAAAAAGATTGTACACTCATATAAATAAGCAAAAAATATGAAGGAAAAAAAAAAATAAACTAGCCCAAAAACATTGCTAATAAAATAATTGTCAAAATAATAATTAAAATCATTAATAAACAAAAAGCTCTACCTCTAGAATTTCTTTGATGTCTAGCAGCTTTTGTTAATTCAGTTGAAGCATCTTGAGTAGATTGTGCAACATTATAAATATTAGCTTCAATATTATCAACAATTGTACCTTGTTCACTAACAATTGTTCCTAAATCTGTAAAAATTTCATTTAATTCTTCTATACCTTGTTCAATATCTGCAATTTCACTTTCACGTTCTTGAATTAATTGATTTTGATAATCTAATTCTTGTTGATTTAATGCTTCTTCTTGTGCTTGTTGTTGTTCTAAACTATTACCAGATTCTTCTTGATCATGTTCTTCATCATCAATTAAAGATTGATTCATATGACCAGATGCAATATTAGTTTTTGCTTGTACAATTGAATTCCTTTGACGTTCAGCTAAAGCTCTTTGTAATTCTTGAAATTCTGATAATGCATTACTAAATTCAGTTGATAATTTTTGTTGTGTAAACCGTTGAGTTGCTAAAGATTCTGGCCATGTTTGTAATTGTTTCATATCATGTCCTAAATGTCTAAATTTATCTCTAGTTGTATCTGCAATTTCAACTGCTCTTTCTTCCATTTTAACATCATCTTTTTTTTTTTTAAATGCTTTTAATATACTTGATAATTTAACTAATGATGAATTTGCTTCAAATAATCCTGTTGAAATTTTTTCAGCTAATGCATCAAATTCTGGTGAATCTGAATATGGAAGTTGTGTATCCAGTCCTACTTCATCTGCAAATGACATGTTTATTATGTTGATATATTGTGTTGTAGTGTTGTGGCGATTAAAAGAAAAATGTCTAATGATAGAAAAAAAAAGTGGAGTGGAGATATTTTTTTTCTAAATGGTCATAGCAAAACGCTACCGCTAAATTCTAATCTTCTGTGGCTTGGGATGATAATAATCAACAGCTTAGGATTTTAAGCAATGATAATCGTCATAAAGCATTAAATTTAGATCCAGTATCGGTAAGCATCACGGTCGGTCCGATGTTTATACCGACCATTTAAGTATAGACTACTGTAATGTCGCTACCAGGTAGCTTACCCAGCTTGTACTCATAATACGTTTGTGAATGCGGCTTAGATGAAAGAAATGAATGCAAATATATATATATAACTCTAGACTGTATACAAGAACTCATCTATGTAAAATATCAAATAATAAATAAATAACAAAACTTAATTATTCAGTCTTAACTTCTTTATTATTAACAGTAACATCATTTTTTGTCAAATAAGATTGTATATTGATCAAAAAATTAATCAACATATATGCAACTCCTAATCCAATACTACATGCCATAATAATTGCAACTGATTCTTTTGAAATAAATTTTTCTTCTTTATTTAAATTTTTTTTCATTAATTTTTTCTTTTTATCCAATTTCTTTTTTTCTTTTAAAGGTGGTACTGGAATTGCTGGTTCTCTTCTTCTATCTTTAACTTTTGGTTTAAAAGGATGATTAATATTTTCAGGATCTTTAGCATCTCTTTTTGATCTAACTAAATCACCAAAAATATCTAAATATTTTTGTTTTTTAAATTTAGAATCATTTGGATCAAATTCTTCTCCTTCTGTTGATGTATAAATAATTGAATAAAAAGGTGATGGAGTTAATTCAAAAATCTTTAAAATTAAATCATCATTATGTTTTAAAACAATTTCTCTTTCTAATTCATCATCAGGTAAAGGATCAAATTCAACTCTAATAACTCTTGGCTTTGTATCTTCATATCTTTCAAATAATGGATCTGATCTTGGATTTACACGAATAACTTCAGCAGAACATTTTTTAACAATTGTTCTTTCAAATTTATCCAAATCAACTGGTTCATCTAATCTTGGAAATGATGCTAATGTATGAGCTCTTTCTGAAAATTTCCTTAATTCTGTCCATAATGGAATATTATTATGTGTTATTAAAGTTTGTAAATCATCAACTTCTAAACCAGGTTGATCAATAAATAAAAATGTACTTGATGTACAACTTGCAAGCATACCTGCAACTAATTTTTGTGCTTCATATGAAGATGTAAAACCACCTTCACGATCTTTTCTTAATCTATTAATTGGTTCATGTGCTGGTCCAACTCTATTACAGTGTTAGTTTTTTTTTGGGAATTTAGTGATACATACTCATTATAATTCACAGCAAAAAATGGATATGATTCTTTTGCAGATACTGTAGTTAGTAGGAGCCCTATAGTTGTTGTGATATATGAAATTGTCTCTAATTTCATCTTTTATAATGCTTTGATGGCTGTTGTTGTTAATAATGTGAAATCAATATACAATTGTACACTGCCAAAAAAAAAAAAAGTGAAAAATAAAAAAATTTGGTGGTGGAAAAAAATACACACACAGTAGGAAGGCTTGTGCTTTTTTTAGCAGCACATACGGTAGTGAATGGGAGCCAAGCGAGCACTAGCGAGCGAACTACAGTAGGCTTATAAATTCGATCATCATATTACACAGCGATATAACTCATAGATTAGTAAAAGTGTCGTATTTTTTAGGCAATCATCGTTACTACAGCACTCATATGCTTAATAAAGTATTTTAAATCAAATCAAAATGCAGGGCCAAAACCTGGTACATACCATCTGCTTATAAAACATAATAGACATTGTACTATGGTATTAGTGAATAGGGTTATTTTATTTTTAATTAGCTGCTAACTTTCTAATATTACAGTACTGTGAGCAAAAGGAACTCTGGAAACTGGCAATTAATATCATTCAACTTAAATAGTCTAAGCTACTTTTAGCATAATTCAATCGATCGATCACTGCTCATGCCACCCTTGATCGTAACAATGATCAAGGAGCCCGATGTAAATATTTTTGAGAAACAGTTTTCTGGATAAGGCTAATCTTTTATAACGTTTTATGAGCTTATAATTAGATCATGTACAATTGTACACGCGTACAAGTTTAATGAAACTTTCACGCCTCGATCGAGACTATGAAATGAATTCTTAAGAACCAAACGATTGTAATAATATAAATTCATTCTCAATCAGTTTCTAATCAATTTGCAATTTATAAAATCGCTGGAAAATCCCGGTATGGCCTTAGGTTCATGAAATGCAGCTAAGGGTTTTTCCCAGTCGCATTTAGTATAGAGTGATCAGTTTAGTTTACCGTATCATGATGTTAAAATGTCAAGATTTTAAATTGTTAAACGAAATTCTGTCTCGTGAACTAGTTACCAGAATTTGGATTCTAAACCTAAGGGTACGTATGAAGATCTAAAACGCGACGATCTTCTTGATTCCTATACGCTTTCGATAGATTTGCCAGCAAAACTCTGCTATTGTAATTGTAATGTTTAAAGTTTGTTCCAGTTAGTGGTGGTAATTAAATACATTTAGTAGATATAAAGCAAATCTAGAGGTAGATCTTTGATGTTATCTCAATTTCCTGCGGCTTTCAAGATTTACATGGATTTCAAAACAATAAATCTATCATGTTCCTAAAGTAGTATTTGTATTATATACAGAATAATGTTTTGCAGCCATCTACAACGTACTGTTATCTTACTGAGTTACAACTACCTAATATGCATGACAGCTACTCGGCATATGGATATACATACATGTATAATCAACATACATGTTATTACTAATTTTGGATAATGTCAACAAACAAAAAAAAAAACTTTGACTTGTCTCAGTTTCAAGCTTTAGCCTACAAAATTCTTAAGCTTAAAAAGAAAAAAGATATAAACAATAACAACAACAATTAAATTGTAAGGCCTAGAATTGAAAGACTTTTTTTAATTTCCCATCCTACTGTATACTATGTTTCTAAATTGTTTAATATGGCTTTTTTTATAGAGATAATATATATACTAAGTTACTATTACAAAGCATTAATATAGAAAAAAAAAAAAAACACCTTTGTCTATTATGAAAAGAATATATCAAAACTTCTCGAATAATAGAACCAAACTAACGACTTCTTTGTTTTTTATAATCATTAAAGAATACAATAAGACTAATCTGATAAAAAAAATATAGTCTAATTGCTTAATACTTTTAACTATTCTATAATCTTTTTTGAAATTTTCTTTATAAAATAGTCTATTATGATTACCAGCCATCTTCATTTTGTTTACGATAAAAAAAGAGTAGATTAAGCAAGCTTTAAAGATAGATGTCGGCATCGGCACACTCCACACATAAAAACACCATTCAAGCTTTGCTAACAATAACAAAAAGTAATAAATTCCACCCAACTCAACACATAAAGAAACTTTTTTTGAAAATACAAAAGTGGGAAAAAAAAAAAAAAAGTACTACAAACCATCCACCACTATTTTTTTTTTTATATTTTTGACATCTTCCTTCAACACAATTTTTTTTTTATTTGACGCAAACGACATTAGACAAAAAAAAAAAAAAAAAAAAAAAAGAGAAAATTTTTTTTTTTTTTTTTATGAATTATTTTTTTTACAATCTAATCAACTAATCTATAAAACAAAAACCATTCGACTAAATTTTATTTCTTAATACATTAATATACTAATATTACTAACATATCAATACTAATAAGCAACTAAAATAATTAGAACTACTTGGGGTAAAAAGTTCAACTTTTTTATTGTTATATATATCAACAACAACCTAAGCGCTCTATATCAAAAATACCCTTCATAATAATAATAAATCATGGGAGCAAGAACTATTTATACACATCATAGTGATGATGAAAGAGATGAATCTATTAATTCACCGACACCTGTAAGAAATGCTGTTTATAATCAAGTATGTGCATCAGCGTCAGCAACATCAGCAGGTTCAACACCAAATGTTAAAACAAGAAAGAGTATAAAAAAACAACAACATCAACGTCCCACAACAACAACAACAACAGAATATCCATCACCTAGTAGTTCACCACAAAAAAGATCAAGAGTAATATATGGAGATCGTTATATTCCAAATAGAAGTGGAGTGAATTTACAAGCAGCATTTAGTTTAGTTAAAGATCAAATTGGTCAACCAAAAACAAGAAGACCAAATTCAAGTGAATTAGATTTTCAAAGAGTTGAAGAAGCAAATCAAACTTTTTCAAGATTATTGAAAGCAGAATTATTTGGTAATGATGTTCCATCAGCAACTGTTAATAATACAAATAATATGGATATATCAACATCAAGTAGGAATGGTTCAGATGATACATCATCAACAAGTTCAACAACAAATCCAACTAGAACACCTCCAAGAACTTCAAGATCTGCACCAGTAACTCCAAATAAAAATATTTTTAGATATCAAACACCTTCAAGATCAATAACAAGAGAAAGTATATTATTATCATCAGAAGGTAGAAGTATATCAAAAAATAATCGAGATATTACTGAACCAACACATGATATTTATTCTTTATCACCAGTTAGAATGGATTCTCAAAGATTATTATTATCACCAAAAAAACAATCAAGAAATGTACCAAAAGTTCCATATAAAGTTTTGGATGCACCAGATCTGGCAGATGATTTTTATTTAAATTTAGTTGATTGGGGTTCAAAAAATTATTTGGGAGTTGGATTAGGAAATTCTGTATATTTATGGCATGCACAAACTGGAGTTGTAAATCAATTATGTGAATTAACTGATGAAGATAAAGTTACTAGTGTATCATGGATTAAACAAGGTACTCATTTAGCAGTTGGAACATCAAAAGGTTTGGTACAAATTTGGGATGTTGAAGCTAGTAAAAAAATTAGAACAATGACTGGTCATACAGCAAGAGCTGGATCATTAGCATGGAATGAACATGTTTTAACTTCTGGTAGTAGAGATCGAACAATTTTACATCGTGATGTTAGAGTATCTGAACATTTTGTTGGAAAATTAACTGGCCATAGACAAGAAGTTTGTGGATTAAGATGGAATCAAGAAGAAAATCAATTAGCTAGTGGTAGTAATGATAATCGATTATTTGTTTGGGATGGAATGAGTCGTACACCAACTTATAAATTTGATCATATAGCAGCAGTTAAAGCATTAGCATGGAGTCCACATCAAAGAGGTATTTTGGCATCTGGTGGTGGTACTGCAGATAGAAGAATTAGATTTTGGAATACTATTAGTGGTCAACATATTAATGAAGTTGATACTGGTAGTCAAGTTTGTAATTTAGCATGGAGTAAAAATTCTAATGAAATTGTATCAACACATGGTTATTCACAAAATCAAGTTATGGTATGGAAATATCCTTCATTACAACAGGTAGCTGCATTAACTGGTCATACTTATAGAGTTTTATATTTGGCTGTTTCACCAGATGGTAAAACTGTTGTTACTGGTGCTGGTGATGAAACTTTAAGATTTTGGAATGTATTTGATGGTCAAAAATCAAATCATAGATTAAATCCTTCTTTATTAGATGTTTATCAACAATTGAGATAGTAAGATAAAAAGGAGGAAAAAAAAAAAAAGAGGAAAAAGTTTTTTATTTATTTTTGTAATTTTATATGCTTTTTATTTTTAAGAAAGTATTTTAATATATTTATTCAATTCCGTTAACGGGATATTATTATGAGAATTTTTGTTTATTTTTTTCAAAATTTTGTAGGTACATTATGTACTGGTATTAGTGTAGGTCAATCCATATATGGATTTACATTACGTGTACCTGCTGGTACCACTGTAGTTTAAGTACCACTTGTACGATGTTTCAGATCCCCGCTTTTAATTAATAGAAGTTTTTAATAGCATTGAGAAATTAATGTAAAGTGGAAAATCGCATTGTTAACCCGCAATATTAATTAATGATGAAAAGTAATAACCGACCTTCTATTTCATTTCAAGTTATAAATCGAGCTGATCAATCGCCGACTCTAACCTTTAACATCGATAGTTGATGATACCAAATAAATAGTTTTGTTGAATTTAAAGTTTAAGCATCTCAAATGATTTTTTTAAACACCGCAAGTGATTTAAATTGCCAAGTTCAACAGATTATAATTTTACCAAATACAACTCATAAATATTATATATATACAATTAATAATAAATAGAAGTTTGGGCTATACAACGTTCTCTTTGAAGTTAAAAAAATAGATGATCTTATCTTAACATCTGGTATCTAATACTATAATATTTGTTAAGATCTACCCGATACCGTTAAAAACCGAACTATAATTTTTTTCTAAATGACTCTTACCACCTTCACTTATAGATCATAAAAAAAAAACTATAAATATATGCTCAATTGTTTAAATATCATGATATTTTTCAAACTTTTACATTCTTATTTTGATTACAAATACTACTATTCAAATTAACCTAAATTTTGATCCTATACGACTTTAAACGACTTAAAAATATCTAATTCAAGACATTTGAGTCACTAATTCATATAAAAAAAAATCTTACCAAAAAAAAAGCGTTAGAAAATTAAACTTCTCCGATCATCGGTATCTCTATTACAATCGGAGCCCTAAATTTCAATATTGACTAATCATTAAAGTATATTAACTGAAAAATTTCCTCGATTTTTGATCTCCTCTTTCTTCTTCTTCTTCTTTTTTTTTTTTTTTTCTTCACCCACACACCAACCAAATTAATACTATACAAAAATGACTAAACCAATGGCAAAAGATTTATCTCACCTTTTATCAGAAGAATCAAAAGGTAGAAACCCATCACCATTAAAACAAGCATTCAAATATTTCCATGATCCAAATATCATTTCATTAGGTGGTGGTTTACCATTACCAGAATTTTTCCCATATGAAACTTTATCAGCTACTTCTATTACCCCACCATTTAAAAATGGTATTAATAAACCACCAACTAAAGATGATAGATTAGAAATTACTATTGGTAAACATAAAAAAGATGAAACTGAACAAATTGCTTTAGAAACTTCTTTACAATATGGTAATACTCAAGGTCCAACTCAATTATTAGATTTTATCACTGAACATACTAAAATTGTTCATAATGTTGGTTATGAAGATTGGGATGTTATTTGTACTATTGGTAATACTCAAGGTTTTGATGCTACTTTAAGAACTTTTACTAATCGAGGTGATTGTGTTTTGGCAGAAGAATTTACTTTTTCATCTTCTTTAGAAGCATGTCATGGTAATGGTTTAAAAGTTATCCCAGTTAAAGTTGATTTAAATGGTATTGTTCCAGAAATCTTAGAACAACAATTAGATAATTGGGTTGGTGATAAACCAAAATTATTATATACTATCCCAACTGGTCAAAATCCAACTGGTTCTACATTATCATTAGAAAGAAGAAAAGAAATTTATAGAATTTGTTCTAAACATGATATTTTAATTTGTGAAGATGAACCATATTATTTCTTACAAATGCCAACTTATAATAAAGATCCAACTCAACGAAATTCTAATAATACTCCAAGTCATGAAGAATTTTTAAAATCTTTAGTTCCATCATTTTTAGATGTTGATACTGAAGGTAGAGTTATTCGATTAGATTCTTTTTCAAAAGTTATCGCACCAGGTTGTAGAATTGGTTGGGTTGTTGCTCAAAAACGATTTGTTGAAAGATATTTAAGATTACATGAAGTTTCTATTCAAGTTGCTTCAGGTTTTGCTCAATCTTTAGTTCATGGTTTATTAAATTCATGGGGTCAAGATGGTTATTTAGATTGGTTAATTGGTATTAGAAAAGCTTATACTGAAAAACGAGATGTTGCATTAGATGCAATGGAACAATATTTACCAAAAGATTTGGTTGAATTTATTGCACCAGATGCTGGTATGTTCTTTTGGGTTAAAGCAGATGCAAGAAAACATCCAAAATTCCAAGAATTAGGTGCAAAAGGTGTTGAATTTGCATTATATGAAGCTGGTTTAGGTAATGGTGTTTTAATGACTCCAGGTCAATGGTTTACTGCTGATGATGTTACTGATCCTCCACAAAAAGAATTAACTAAAAATGATCATGATATTTTCTTCAGAGGTACTTTTGCATCAGTTCCTCATGATAAATTAACTCAAGCTATTAAATTATTTGGTGAAATGTTAAATAAAGAATTAAAGTAAAATAAAAAGACATAACTATTCAATACATAAATTTTCTATACGAACTAATCCACTCATAGATCCTGCTGCATAAACACCACCCCATTTTAAACTTTTACACCAATCAATATGCATTAATGCTAATTCTTTTGGATGTATAATTATTCTTTCAGAATTTAAATTTTTTGAAACTTCTGATGATTTATTTATATCAGTAAATCTAAAAATTTTTTTCCCACCTTCAACATCATGTACATCTAATTGCCATAAATGTCCTTGTTTATAAAAACTATTAGTAACTCTTTTATGAACTAATGTTCTTCTATAAGTATTTCCAAGATTTAATGATCCATCTGCACTACCAGTAATTGTAAAAGGATGATATAATGATGTTGCTATTGATTGGATATTACCTTTATGTCTTGTTAATGCAGTACCACCTTGTGCAACATTTAATTTTCTAATTGGTAATAATTTACTTGTTGTAACATCATCTAATCCAACAAATGATCTAATATGATATGAATATGTTATACTAGTACAATAACCTTTTAATCTTGTTGATATTGAATGACCAGTATCAATATCTCTTACATCACATGCTCTACCATAACCATCAACCCCAGACACAAAAATTACTGTGGGTTCATTTGGATATGCACTTGTTATACTTGTAATTGTTGAATTTGATAATGGATATAAATATGATGGTAATGAACCAAATTCTTCTGATATATCTGTTATATCAAATTCTGAAACAAATCCATCTGCTGTACCAACAACTAAAACATTATTAGTTCTCCAACATAATGTTAAAATTTTAGATTCTAATGAATATTCATAACTTGGTTTAATTAATTTTAAATGTTTTGAATTTGGATATTGATTTTGATAAGGAATTTCAAAAATTCTAACATTACCATCTTGAAATGCAACAGCTAACATTCCAATATTTTTTGAATTATCATTAAAATGTCTCCATTTCATACATTGAGGTGATCCATATTCATGAGTTATTGATAAATATAATGATGCTTCTAAATTAGTATTAATTTCATAAATTTGTATTGTTGATAAATATTTTACTCTTCTCATTGCAGAAATTTTTTGTAAATTTTCTTCATTTTTTAATCGATCTAATTTATCTAATGTTGATATTGCTAAATATTGTAAATCTTTATTATGATTTGGTGCCCATTCAACACCACCAACTGGGAAACCACAATTTAAAATTATACTTTGACTTGCTTTATTTTTTATAATTTCAAATGGTTTCATTTTTATAATATCTGATATTCTTTCAGGTTGTACTAATATTTCTAATGATTCTTTTGGTAATGCAGTTAAATTATAATCAATTTCTTCATAATTAGTTTCTTTGGGTGATTTAAAAATATCATTTTCTGTAATTCCAACCAGTTCTTTTGGTGGTGTTAATAAATTAGTTACTAATGCAAAAGGTTTATCACCCCATTTATCTCTTTCAAATACTCCAAATAAAATTTCATCTTCATTAGATCCAAAAAATGTTGCAAAACGTTCTCTAACACTTTCTGATTTTCTTGCTCTTGTATCTGATGGTGGTGGACCTCTTTCTCTTGCTTTTAATGCACTTAAAGTTAATTTTTCTCCATTTGATAATGATAATGGTGGTAAACTAACTGGTGTTGATGGTATATCTTTTTTACTTCTTGATTTTCTACCACTCTCAACAGTTTTTGTTTTTGAATTTGAATTATTTTTGCTACCACCTTTTTTGGTACTAAAATCAACTATATCACCATCTGGTTCTTCAACATCTTCATCATAGTCATCATCTTCATCATCTACATCTTGCATTTCAACATCTTCATCATCATCTTTTGCAGCTGCTTCTTCTTCAGCCGCACGTTCATCATTATAACCATCACTATCACTATCAAAAGTATTTTTAGGTACTGCTTTATCATCATCAGAAAATCCTTCAATTGCTCCTAATTTTGAATAATCTATCTGTGGTTTATTACGCGTTCTTGTTGATTTTCTCGGTGGCATTGTATTTTTCTTTATAGTTTTATTTGTTTATCTATATTTGATATTTTAAAAAAAATTTGATAAAAAAAACAAAAGAAAAAAAAATTATGGATTAAAAAAAAAAAAACTTCGGTGGCTGGGAATCGAAATTCAATTGGGACCATAGGAAAAAGATCGATCTTTGTTTCACTAACACCGCTTGAAACATAACACATGCTTACAACGGTGCGACTCAAATTATTAAGGATGTTTTTAATCGATCATGATTATATTACATGTTTTTACTAATTGGAGAAAACCAGACTAAAATGAATATAATTGCCTTAATTCACTAACATACTATAAACATATTACTGTTTCTATACATTTTTTTTTGGATTGAACGATTGAACTTAATTTAATTTGGTCTTTGTTGGAACCCTGAATCTAGTGAATTCTAATCGAATCTTATATAAAGAGTTTTTGTTGAGATGGAAGACACGTACTTTCTAGTTCCAAACAAAGCATGTGTATATATAAACAGTTTTATAAACACTAACAGGATAATAAAACTTCGAGAAGTTACCACATCATCGATTGATCACCACATTAATAATGACTATGGATCAGCAATATTCTAAACCAACATCATCAACAAAACATGCAAACTTCTTAAATTTTATATATACTTATACTAAGAACTATAAATTAAATTATAATAATGATGATAATATTCAATTATATCAATTATTAAAAAGACAAGATCCTTTTTTATATTTAAATGAAAATCATTGGAAAGATTTAGTACAACATCCAATGTTAATGAGATCAGGTACACCATTAAATGATACTACATATTCTATTCATACATATCATATGCAATGTTTTAAAATATCAGGATTTACTAATAATAATGGATATGTTTGGGATGAATTATGTTATAATAATCATATTCGATTAATTTTAAAACATATTTTACAAAAAAATTTATTTATTTTAAGTTATATGACAAAAATTATTAATGAACCAGATTTAACAAATTTAAGAGAAATGTTTTTTAAAGATTTAAAACAAGATAATACTTTTCAATATGCAATTTTTGGCTATTCAAATTGTGTAGAAATTTATAAATATTTTCAACCAGAAATTATTAATGAAGAACCAACAATTGCTTTATTAAGTGTTCAAGATTTTTCAAATCCTCAAAATAATTATAATGAAACTTTAATTGAAGTTCAAGATTATATATCAAAATTGGTATCATTAAGAGAAGATGAAACAAAAATTAGTATAAGAAATTTAGAAAAACGTGTAATTAATTGAAATAAAGTATCATTGATCAATTGCAATAACTAGAGTCAATCAATACTACTTATAATAGGCAAATTCATAATTTTTCGAAGCTTTCCCAACACAAAAACTAACAATAGTGAACTTTTCTGTCGTTTATAACTCGCGCATGTCTAGCCTTAGTTCACGACAGTATACTATTATAATGACACGAAGTTTTCCTATAGTATACAGCAGATATATTACCTAACAGTTACATAGTTATAAATTACTGCCATTCCATATGCTAATAGATTTATCGAAAATTATTCATGTCGACCATATGAATGCCTTAATTAGTGAGTGAAAAATTTCATAAATTTACAGCTAAAGCTGTTTACAAATAAATAGCTATAGCTACAGTATATACTATGATTAGTAAACTGTCATCTTAGTCTTGGACTTTCTTCTGTCTCATTTAAACCACAATTGAGAGCCATGGTAAATTCAAGAAGCTCAGATCATGGACTTTTTTTTAGACTTGTAGGTTATAGCTGTTACTGTCACAGTTCGGTAAAAGACGGTATTAGGGCTTAAACGAAACTACCCGGCAATTGCCACAATAAAAATCTTTAGAATTTTTCCAACACACGGCTGAGGAAACCTTCTTTTTTTTTTTTACAAATTTTTCAATTAAGGGAAATGTCTTACTATTAAAAATTTTTTCATTGTTTATTAGTACCTTAATTAAGAGATGGTAAAGCAATAGCGAGTTACACAATGTAATACACTGTTTCTATAACAAATTCGAGTTGACTCGGGAATATCATCCGTTATGTTAAAAAATGTTAATTTTTGGCATGGCTTACAAACATAAGAAAAAGATCTACAATTGATGAGATGAGATGAGATTAAAAAAATTTCAATAGAGAAAAAAAAAAATTAAAAATCAATCAATGCCTTTTAAAATAGCAGAGATCAAAATTTTATAATATATTAAAACACAAAACTTTTATAAAATATTAAAAATTAGAATAAATAAATAAGAAAAAAATAGAACAGAAAACTTTTTTTTTTTTGTAGTCGATAAAATATAATGCTTCAAAATGATATAAATATGCAAAAAAAAGGAATGTTTAAAAATGTTAGTTGGTAAAATGCAATCATTTTTATATATAATTAAAATAATTGTTGGTTAGTAAAACTTCGCAAAAAAATTAAAAAATTGTAAATATTAATAGTGGGTTTTTTTCAACAATAAAAAAAAAAGCATTATTATCGACTTAAATGATGAGCAGTAGCAACATATTCCATACTGTTCAATTTTGGATTGAATAAATTCTTAACACCTTTAGTAAAAGATTTTTTAAATGATGATTTTTTGCCAATAGTGGCATTTGAAGCAGCTGAGAAAGCTGGTGAGATATCAAATGATTGTCGTGGAGCGGACATTTTGTTAATTATTGTGATTTAGTAAAAGTAGTAGTAGTAATAAATGTAAACTTGTTAATTGTTTGTCTAATTGTTATCAATGTAGATAAGATTGTTTTGTTTGATGATGAGAAAAAAATAAATTTGAAAAGAAGATTTTGATCTCTTTATATAGTTTTTTTTTCATAAAATTTTTTTTAAAACTATTTATGTCTATCCAAATATTGTCAAAATGTTCAAAAGGGGTTAAAGAAAACTTTTTTTCTTTTCAATTTCTTCAGCCTTCTGCATGGTATACACAATTATATTTACTGAAACAATTTACAAGTACATTAAAAAAAAAGGTTGAACATTTGTTTACAACAGAATTTTATTGTAGTACATTAATAATACGAAAAAAAGCTTAAAAATAGAAAGAAAAAGAGAGAGCGTGACTAAGTTGCTTTTTTTTCTTGTACCTTCTAATGGAAAAAAAAAAATTTTATGTGGAACTTTCCGTTAAAGGAAATAGGTGCGGCTGTCTTACAATGAAAATTTTTTTTTTAATACCCTAACGTCAGGAGAAAGAGAGAACGGCGCGGTAGGTTGATGTTAGAGGACATTTTTCAACATGAATGGGAAAAATCGTTCGAATGTAAAAAAAAATTTCAATCCAATATCCGTTTATTACCTATACACAGACTGAATTAATTAACTTTAAAGTTTTATATTCCTTGAAAAACAATTTGTTTATTAATTTGAAATATTACTTCTTAGATAATGGGTTGAAATTACAAATATATTTTCCAATTACCGAGCAATTTGATGTACCCTCTGTATACTGAAGAATTACTTCTTAAATTTCTATAATAGCTTGATTTAATTAGAAAATTATCCATACATGGATTATAAATTTTTAAAGTAACATTTATTTTAAGTGTACAAGGTAACAATCACGTCTCGTGTTCATTCAATTGCCACTCATAATATAATACTGTATTCTGCATTTCTATTTTTTTTATGTGGCTTATAGAAATATGTAATGTACTTTACATTTTTTTCATACGCATAAACTTCCGTTTTAAGCGGCATAAATTGCTCAAGCATTGACATGTACTGTAGTGGCATGGCAATTGTATGTACACGAGTTCTTATGCATTAACTAATCTTAAAGCTTCTAAGTGTTCCAGGGCAAGAAAATCACCATTCTAGCCACAAAAAAAAAAATTTCAATAGGGATTCGGTGTCCTTTGCCACAAGAAGAAAAAGGACGAAGTAACTAGAAACAAATTATTAATGTAGCAAGGCTTTAACAAATTCTTCAGTTAAGCTTAATTATATTTTTAGTAATATTCCAAGTCATCAAGTATCATAATAATTAATGAAAACATCACAGTGACGAAGCCGCGCATCACAGTGGACCTTTTTTTTTCATCAAAGTTGATCTCTTACAAACAATTGTTCAGTTCAAATAATTTACAAGTCATCATGATCACATATAACATATATAGGGTGTAAATAATTGAAAGCAATTGCTACCAGTGGTTTGAGTAGGCTTGGTGATTTATTTATTTTTTTTGTATATGCTACTATTGAAAATGTTAAGTTTATTATTATTACTAGTATAGGATCTAGTGAATAATTAATATTTGCACCAATTTTAAACTCAAACTGTCCATTTTTTAGATCAGCCACCCCTTAATAAATTTACCACATCTATAGCTTTTAGTATAGAGTAAAGTAACAGGCACCTCAGGTACCAAAGCAATATATAAAATTGTTTTGAGACATTTCAATTAGACTGTTAGTTAAGTTTAAATTAATTAATCAAGCTCTGTATTACGTGTAGCAGTTAATAAGTAAAAACGAATTATACAACTGTAACTTCTATCAAATCCACCAAGGTATATTGAAACTTATACATGTTGTTGTTGTTGTTGTAATCATTTTTATTTATTATATATTGGTACATTAATTATATTATATTAGTTTCCCTCACTAGTAGGAGGTGCAGGCCTCTTGGGCACAAGTAGACACCCCCCTCGGCCCTATCTCCACCCTGCTGGTGTCCTCTCCCCTCTGAGAGCTCGGATAATAACTCCCCCCTTTCCACCTAAATCTCCACCCATTCGATCCACCCGTCCTTACAGTTCCCGCTATTGGTCATGCGCCGGTCGTTATCAAAGCGCAGATCTAACTTTCTCTGGAGGAGAAACCGTTGCCCCAGCGTTTGCAGGGTTTGCTATGAAGCAAGAC
>JAJLUL010000095.1:29171-84945 GCA_030564325.1 Blastobotrys capitulatus | reverse complement strand
TCTATCTTAACTGCCTTACAGACTAAATATAAAAACTAGGAATACTCTACTTACTTATATAATAAAATATCCTTCAACATATCTAAACAGTATTACTTAAACTTTAATATCAAACTTTAATCTCTGTTGAGATCTCTCACAAGCTTATAATTGTTCGTCAAACACTGCTATTTAGCTTATATTCAAAATAGCCAACACTAATTAGCATAACTCGGTATACATATATGGTTACCTATATATTCAATTAATAACAAGTTTTCACGGTATTGTAGTTACGTTACTAAATTTTTATCTCAACTATCTTCTCCATATTATGATTACAAATAGGCTACTTTTTACTGGTTCATTAAATTCTTATAATCTTAGTCTTGGTATATTTATCAATCAAAACACCAACCTTACAAATTATAATTCAGTTTATTTTTACTTGAGCTATCAAATAAATAATAAAACCAGCATGTAAGACATAGTACATATATTATGAAATTTGAAAGTTTACCTGAAGTCAACACCAAATAATCCATATAAACACCATCCAATGATTCATAGTAGTTTGTCAATTTAATCACATATGATATCTACATTTTTATAACCTCAGCTATGACTTTCTATAGTATACGATAAACCATTTTCATTGTTTTAATCTTGTTAATTTAACATAGTAATAAATTAATATTCATTAAAAGCAAAATCATAATTCGATCGCAATTTGCAATTTGGTAACCAGAATTGCTCTATCATGATCTTAATAATTATTTGCATTTACTCCTAAGTGTTGTTTTTTTGTTACTGTTAACTATTAGCAGTAACCTTCAACCAGGTAGTATCCAAGTTCAAAACTTCTGATGGACTGAAAAATTTCAGCCCACTTAATTATTTTTCTTATGCATTATGAAATGGCCGACACACTGAGTAAAAATAATGCATCACCATGCATTACAATAAATACTAGTGCTTAAATTGTACATACACCTTACCTACATAAGCACTGCTTATGCGTGCGCATCTACAATTAAAAATTTCATAAAAAAAAAAATTTCAGTGCCAAAATTCTGCTCAGCTCGAATCTGAAAAATTTCAGTTCCAGAACCCTTAAAAAAATAAGCTGACAAGGAAATAATATTTGGTTAATAGATTAAGCCTGCTATCTACTAACTAATCCCCATACCATTGATACATAGATAGTAGAATCGTAAAAGTTCACATTAATAGTAATATATAGAATTCAAAATTTAAATTGTTGATTATTTTCATACTAATTATAATAGTCATAGTTGGGATAAAATAAGGGTGAATTTCAATGCCACAAAGGTAGGAAAAGCCGTTAGATTTCGATTATTAAATGATTCAAGTGTTTTTTTTTTTTTTTTAATAAAAATTCATATGCTTTGACTAAGATTCTAATATTTGTTACCTAGGAACCTTTATTCAAAGATGTAGGAACAGTGTCAATTAAGATTTTTTTTTCTCGCCATCAATTTTAAAATTTACATGTATTGTCTTAATTAAATTTACACTTCTAAAAATTATTAACTGAGAGTGTGTATAATACAATACATGTACAGTTACTAAGTTATACAAAATTCATTTAGATATGCATCTAACAAAAACGCTGCCCGAATGTTCCCGAGCAGTTCTCTAAATTAATCAATTAAAACGGGTAAGATAATTTGTTATAACTAGTTTTAAAGCAGGGACAAAATTGTACAACATAATACACTGTAATTTTTCAAATCTGTTACTGGTACAGTAATGGTAAGTAAGGTATCTATCCGGATAGAAAAAAAGATTACAATAGTAACACATTGGTTGAAATTTCTATCAATTATCGTGGACTGCCCTAGCTAAAGGATTGGATCAGTTCATATACACTGTGTGTATTGTAAGTACTATAGGTAATATAATTATAAACGAGTACTAAGTTTAAGCCTGGAAGGATCAAGGAAATAAAATAAACCATAAACCTAATCTACTGTACATAAAATAGTGTAAGTGTACATTGTTGTAAACAAGAGCTTCTCATCTCCGTCAGATCAATAATTTTAGCGGGTATACCCAACGCTTAAAGATTATAGATATATATCTTTATAGTTCTATAACTCTAAATTTCATCATAGATCAAACTCTGTTGAGAGAAAAATCTCTTATTTTACCCCAGTTTATCAACTGGATAGATCTCATAGAATGAACAAATATATCTCTCATCATCGTCATATTCTACCAGGTATGTTATGGATATTAATTACTATACTTACTGGTATTTGTAACGGTTTCTTTACCAGTTTGGATAACTTAAGAGGGCTTGTATATCGAAATTTGGATATTATTCCAGTTCGCCCATGATATAATTTTTAACACTGCTTTGAAGGTACAATAGTTTAAGCATAACTCCGAGAAAATCCAAGCTTTTGTCCGCTAAAAAATTTCCTCAAAAAGAAACCTCGCTTCAATGTGAAACATGAAATTTCCGCTGTACAATACTACCACTAGCGAGCCTACCACCAAATTGGCCTTACTGAAGCCTGAAGGTAGTGAAAAGTTATGGCAGTATTCTCATGATTAGACCAGGTAAGTATCAACATTAACTTCAACATATTGTAGGACAAACAAAGTAATATATGCTTATAAATATAACACAATATTATTAACCATCACTTTGAACTGAAATTTTCATACAATAAGTTTATGTACACACCTCGCGATATAGTAAATCAGCCGTTATTTTTCAAAGTGGTTACCCCAGTGATACTAAACTTACCATTTTTTTTTTTTTTTTTTGGAAGTTTAAGCTTACCAATGATTAAAAAACGGAAATTTTTCAAAGACATTTCCCAATCAGTTTTATATAGACCTGAGAGAGTGTGTGTATTATAAATCGCGATACACACTGTGTACACATTTTAGCCTGACTTTTTAAACTAACTAATTCAATGAGGCTTTCAGGAATCAGAATTCATAATTTAGGCGAGTACCGAGAGAGATGAGAGAAAGAAACGTATACCGCTTAAAATTTCTAACTTCTGGTTTTACCAGGTATGATAGAATACTAGCTTAAGTTATTCAATTGCAAGCTAGAGATAGTAGACTATGAATAACCATACCTATTGACAATAAATATATTGCAAGTAACAGCGCATCAGTAGTTTGAATTCATGAACTGCAACGTTACTAGTACATGTATACATAAGTGGGTTGATAGTAGTTGATACTCTAACATATGATTTTTGAGCTGAATAAAACTTAACACTTGTTAATGAGGCATTGGTTCATCAGTGATCCATAGTACATATTAAAAAAAAAACACTGTATTAAACTAAGGGAAGTTTCCAATTGAAAATTCGTGTATTATCTTGGTACCTTTAGTCGAATATTTAATCGATGGTCATGACCATCTGCTTGAAGAAACAAAAAATCGCTCAAAACATTCAAAAAAAGGGTGTAACAATGTAGTGGTAAGCCTATTGAATATAAACTTAAGTGGTGGCTTACAGCTAACAAAAGCTTGTATACAATAATTTTTCACTCTATTGCAGTAATGTTAATTCGCGAATACTACAGTACTCAGTAGAGCTCTGTAATGGATCTACGATAAACAGATCATCTTTTATGATATCAGAGGCTTTTTTTGACCCATCGTTCCTGAATCTCCTGAAGCATTTATTATTGGTGTTAATTTCTATTAGCTATATAGTTACAGTACACTATGTATACTCAGTTGTATTGGTGTGCAATACCCATATGAATTCTAAGAATTCTTCCAGTCGAAGCAAGTCGATTAATCGATTTATAACTTAACTTCATTTCGAGCATCTATACCATTCCGTGGGTTATTCTTGCTATAACAGCCAATTAGTTATAATATACGTAATAATAAAATATAGCAAAGCACGAATATTGTAATCTTTATAACATGGTGGATGTAGAATTAATATATCGAAAAAACTTTTATATTAAAGAACTAAACAAATAAAGAAAAAACTATACACAGTTATTTAAAAATTGTATACATAATATCAAATATATATATTGTCATTCTTTTTAAGTAAAAAAAAAAATATCCCCTTATACCACAAAAATAATAAATATTAGTCCATCCTTAGTCATGCCATGTCATTAATAATATCTTAACCTACTATAGTAACCCATTCTGATAATAATTGCTTGAATAATCTTTGATCAATATCCACAAAAATTCAATAAAGAACGCCACAAAAAGATCTATCCATGTTGATTAATAAACAAGCTGTTCTATTTGCCACATATGTATTCTTAAAAATATCTAGAAAAAAAATATACACTAGCAAATACAAATAATAAAAAAATAATTAATAAAAACAAACGAGAATACTCTCAAAAAAAAAAAAAAAAAACATAACGATTTTTCATAGTTAGTGTTAAAATAATGATATTGTCTATTGTAAAATAAATACCTACTGATGCTTTTTTTCCAAAATTGTCTTTATTGTTTATTCATCAACCTCATTCCGTTCATCTCCTCTCCTTTGTTCCTTAAATTGAACAAAAAAGATTCACTTCGTTTGTCTATAGCTTAATATCAAAAATTTAGATATTAATAATACAGAACTTCTTCTTTGGGGGTATCATAAGAATCAGTAGTTCTAACTTTTTGTTTTCTTCCTAAACAGTAAAGAAAACTATAAATAAATTTTGTTGGTTTTAATCAAAAATAAAAAAACTGTTAATATTGTCCTTTTTTTCCTTATTCAACCAACTTAAAATGACCATGGACATAATGCAAAAAAAAAAAAATAATAATAAAATGTAAAATATAAAATAAATCAAAAATGCTTTTTTTTTTATAGAAAAAATCAAAAAAATTCTATCGTTAATAATAATAATAGTTCTTCTCTTTCTCTCTCTTGTTAATGTGTTGAATGACCTCTATGATATTTCAAACCATTTAAATTTTTATATCTTTTACCACAAACTTCACATCGATAAGGTTTATCTTGTTCCAAACCCATACCTTCAGGATAAGGTTCATTTGACAAAGGATCAATAATTGAATAAGTACCATCATCATTTAATAACAAAGTTTGATTTTGATGACCATGTAATCGATGATATTTTAAACCATTTTGATTCTTATAAGTTTTATCACAACCAATAACTGGACATTTAAAAGGTTTATGTTCACCTCTTTCCATAACATATAAATGTCTTGCTGGATCATCAATACATGCATCATCATCATCATCTAACATCATTGGAGTTCCATGATTTGAACTAACCGGACTTAAGAAAACTTCATTAGTTGAAACAGCTTCTTCTAAACTTTGCATTCTTCTCATTACAGGATTTTCAACTGGTGGTGACGGTGAAATATGTGCTTCTTCATAATGTCTTAATAAATCATGTAATGTTGGTAAAGTCAATCCACAACATGAATAATCTTTACAAAAATTAGCTTCTAAAGTCGGTAAATAAGATGATGAATGTTGTGGTGATTGTGCCATTGTTTGATGAAGATTATTTTGAAAATTATTATTATTAGTAGTATTTTGAAAATTATTCATATTCATTGGATTCATATTATTAAATAAAACTTCATCACGAATCCATGAACCTACACTCATACCACCCCATGAAACACCACCCATCCCTTGACTATGTGCTACACTTTCACGTCTAAATCTTTGTTGAGCTGCATTTGGATAATTTATATGTTGAGCATGTTGTTGTTGTTGTTGTTGATTATGCTGTTGCTGTTGAGGTGTTGTACCTGTACTAAATTGATTATTTTGTCGTTGATATGAAATGTCTATAGGAACTGCCGAACTCATTGTGTTGTGTATGTTGTATCTTTTAAAATAAATAGATTTGTGTAATTAGTAATTAGTTTAATTTCTTGGTGTAATGTATATATATTTGTTGATTGGCTTTTTATGGGGCTATATTATTAATAAAATGTTGAAATATAGATTAACTTTATTATAATTGATAGATTCTTCTTGTTGAAAATGAAGATATAGTTTTTTTTATTTTGTTATCTTGTTAATCTGAAAAATAATAGTATTCTTGATAAAGTTAAGATATACTTTTTTTGTTTTTTTGAATTCTTCAAAAATAATTTAAGAAAGAAGAAAAAAAAAATGTGAAGATGCGAAAAATAAAAAAAATGTGAACAAGAAAAAAAAAAAAAAATGGATTTTGGTACATTTTAGTAATAAAAAAAATTATAGTACAGTAGTATTTCTACACTAATTTGTAGGCCCCAATAAATTAATTATTCCAATAAATTTTGGAATAGATCGCTTAAAGTGGCTTGTTCAAGTGCTATTAAGGAAAAAGTAATGTTGGGATGTTCTGTTGGTTTTAAGCATTGTTAATGCTTTCTCTCTCTAAGAGCTCACTCTCTCGCTTTGTTTCTTTTTCAGGAATAAATTTCAAAAAAAAAGTAACGATTTTTCATACAGAAAAATTACAAGCTGGATGTTGTTGTAAGTGCCTATTAAACGCTCTCACCCCCAAAAATATGTGTTGCGCGCGCTCCGTTCAGTTCTAAAACTGTACTGTGGTTTACTTGTTAGACCCGCTTGAACTGAAAAAAAAAAATAAAATAAAATAAAATACAACTGGGTTTAATTTTCGTGCATGATTTTTATTTCAAATAGTAAAAAAGAAATTAAGATTTTGGTGAAATTTCCAAAAATTATTTATTTATTTATTTACCAATTATTATTATTATTTTTAATTTTTTTAGAATAATTTCATTTTAATTGATTGTTGTGAAATTGATTCTTTATAATAAAGATTTAATATACAGTATTATCATATTGTAAATGAAATAGAGTATTTATATTAAATTATACAGTATAGATTATCAAACATGTTTACAGTGATACTTTGAAGAGTCCAGTGGCTTTGAATGATGAATAACTTTCAACTGTCAGGAAAATCGACTCATCATGAATTAGAAAAAAAAAAAAAATGAGTGGATGGTTTTATCCATCATCATAATAAATCAAAGATCTCATAATAATAAAAATTCCTTAGCATTCATTCATTCTATTAATTGCACTATTATCATACTGTATCTGATTATCAATCTTTGAAATAAAATGTAGCTATCCTAATCTAGTAAATAATTATTACCATGATAATATATGTATTTTTGTAAAACCTAGTAAACATTGTCAGATATCATCCTATCCTACCTGGTATATTATACATGTATTCCACATATTTCATGTTTACAGTTGTATAAGGATGATGCCTTAAATTTTAGTTTAAAAAGTCTCGTATTCATGTCACTTTTTAATCCACTTTTGTGTTAATCCTAAAAAAAATAAAGACCAGGTTCTTTTTCTATCCTTTTTAAAACATCAGAAATTCATAATTTTTTCTTTAAAAAAAAAAAACTTTAAATAAGCTCAAAAAAGTTTAAGCTAAGTTAAATATATCCATATATATTTTAAATTAAAAAAAATATTAAAGTGGTTGGTCTTTTTTTTTTTTTTTTTCAATGAAATTTTAATGTAAATAAACAATGCAATCTCGTTGCTGAAGCTACTTGAATACATGTTCACCAACTTTTTTTTTTATCATATCATACTTCAAACATTACATTGTATAAATAAACGAGTATATTCATTTCAATTTAACGAATTTCGTTTAATTTTCAATCCAATCACCACTGAATAATATGTAATATCAAATACGTTCATCATAGAACAATCCATATGTTCGAATTTTAATGTGCGATTCCAAATCTATCGAAAAGAATAATAATAATAATATGACAAGGAATTGGACGTGGCAAGTGTTGCTTCAAAAATATCAGATGCTGCCATAATTAATATATATCTACCCCATGGTAATTAATACACACATATATAGTAATAATAGATCTAGACTTAAGGAGCCAAACTGCCCCGCTGTATCATGATTGTTCTTTAATTTTTTCTTATGATGATTGACCCAAATACACACATACCCAGGCGCTTGTTTGATGACAGCCGATAACAAAGCTATGAAATTTTAAGGGGTGTAGTAGTAATGCATTAAAAAAATTAAAAAAACCTAGACTGGCATATGTTGCAATAATTCAGTTTTGATGTAAAATAAACTGATATATGTCTATATATATCTAAAAATCTGTAATTGATAGAAGATGACAAGTAGGATAAAACACAAAATTCTTTTGTAAGATACAATAAATATTACAAATAGTTTGTTCAAGAGTAGAATTCCCAAATAGCGTTTAAAGTAAATAAATAGCATACAAGCATCTGGGATAGATATGAAGCTTTATCTTTATCAAGCCTGTACACACTTAGAGCGAAAATTTAAGCTTTGATAAAACGATCTCTTAACTTAAAAATTTCTACAATAAGTTGTGAAGTTTCTTATCCATACTTAAAAAGTGGCTGGCGTCATCAATTAATTTTTTGATCATCATTGATTATTACTCTATTAGGACAACCACCAAAAATATTTCAAACCCCTACACACTGTCTTTCTGAGTGTGTATGAAAAAAAAAAAAAAAATTAATCGATTGGGAATAAAAAGAAAAATTTCAATTTTAAAGCAGGGAAGCGATGTGCTTATGTAATATCTAATAATGGTTTTAACTGCACCGATATAAATCCGACCGGAACTCCTACAAAATGTTTTAAAAGTTTACCACTTGAGATTTCTTACGTGGTATTAGTGGTCTAACTGTGTTTAATTTAAGGCTGCCTGGTAAATGTAATCATCGGTACCAGATACGCATTTAAAATTCCTTTATACCCTGGTAATCCTATAAGGAATCCTCGGCCTGCACTGGAAGTCTGTGAGAACTTTTATCCGGGTACCAGCCTATATAATTCAAAGCCCTACTATGAGAGTTAAAGAGAGAAAGGCGTTGCCTTATCAAATACCTATGGTATGTAATGTAAAAGTCAGATTTCTTTAAGGCTGGATTATAATAATGTTTCGGTCAGGGGCGTTGTGTTAGTATCAATTCTTCGGATGTTGCCATTGTAATTAGAACACCTTATTACTTTAATTATCACTAGCTCTTTTGATAAGTATAATGACTACCAGGTATCCAAATACCAGAAGAACAGGATGATAAAGGCTTGAAGTACTGTACCATATAACGTTCTTATACCATGATCAAGGCTGAATCTTATTATAGCTAGACTAGTATCATAGTTTTTTAAGACATTATCCAAGTACAATTAACTCTTGTCATCAGTTTACTCTTGATGACTTGAAGTTATTCTTAGCAATTGTAACACGTATATACGTTGGCGAAATAAAGAAAAGCAGCATGTAATACATATAATTTTCACTCAAAAATAATAATGGACCAAGGAACAACGGTTCTAATATTATTATTGCAACATATATATCATTGATTTTAAAGAATATTGTAGGGTCAGGATCGATCGTTTATTTTAGGTGGCTATAGCATCATGATATTGATGGACAGTTAACCCTCAAAAACTACGGTATACTACAATGGATTCAATAATGAATGGATACACACAGTAACTATTAGAGTTGTATATGTTCAATTCAGCTTGTGAAAAAATCAACACACAAATCCTCAAAAAAATATCGATCCCATAGCCAAATATTTCAGGCTTTACCATCCTACTAATCAAGTTAGCGGATCAGCATAAATATTATCCATATAGCAGTAACTTGAAACTTGAACACAGTTACTTAAAACTTTACACATTATTGACTTCTAATAATTACTATTGGTTTGAATTTAATAGCATAATATTTTTGTATTAATACCATAAGTCTTTTATACAGTAGTATATACCGTACAGTGTATATATTGATTATCAGAAGTTAATTAAAAGCTATAAATACATGCATTTCTTTTACTCCTCATTTTTTACAAGCTGGTAGTATAATACTATATAGCTATATATATGATTTTCTTTAACAATATATATATATAGAAACCGTTAACTTGGTATTATTTAACAAGAGATCTTTTTTGTTCTAGATCTCGTTAATTAAACATGTAATTGTAAGCGGTCAATTTTTTATCCATATATTAAACTAGCAATTACTAACATACAACAATTATGTGGTTGTGGTTGTGGTTGAGATCACTAGAATAAATAGAATTTGGAAATCAATCAAAATTTACTGCTAGTCCTTGCAATAACTCCATAGATTAGTTACTGGTAGAAGTCTAGTATCGATGGTGTTTGAAAGTTTAAGTAGTGATAAAGGATAACACTCTCACTCTTCAAGGCCCGGCAGTCTAGCTCGCGCAGGTTCATTCCTAGGTGTGGCTGCTGCAATGCCACAAACACCATAAAACAACAACAGACAAAAAAAAAAATACATCAACTGGGGGAGGTACAAAATCTTTTTTGTTTATCTTTGATACATTAGTTGAAAATCTCAATAAATCAATAAATTATATCTCATCAAACAACGTGAGATTTATTTTTTAATAAACAGGTACTGTACTAATTCAAGTTTAACATGACGTGAATAAAAAAGGAATCTGATAGGCTGATTGATATCAGGTAATAATTCATCTAAATTACTTAAGGCAAGCGTCCTTTATCATGGCATAGTAATAGGTTACCATATTGTATAATATCATAACTATAATAGTATCATTGTCATGTCCCTTATTTTGCTTGCATCAATTTAATTTAACAATGCATGTTATCCGGATATCCTTGATATAGACACTGTGAATACATCACTTTTTTAAGGAGATTCTTTTAATTGCGGGTAGAATGGCAAACATATGTTTCGATGCAACATCAAAAAAATTCAAAATAAAGCCTAATACATTAATGATCCTCAAAAACTAACATCATAGTACTTACATTGGGAGACATTGTAAAATTTAACAAAGCTATTCAAGTGGGGGAAATTTGATACGAGTACTAATACACTATAATCTGATCTTAATAATAGTCTCGATTGCTTTATATGATATGGAGTTGTCTAGTGAAAGATTCTTTTGAGTTCATTTACATTTGTATTTTTCATCATACCATGATATACCATATAAAAGAAAACCAACATAATACTATCAAGAATATCTTATATTTTTCAATACGATAGAAAAAACAAAAAATGTATTAGCTTTTTGTTTAATTGATTAAGAATATTTCTTAGACATGTTTTTGAAGCTTCAATGTTTTACATTTTTTTTATTACACCATCGACACTAATGATTATAGCGTACAGCGCTTATACTTTGGTATATAATTTACCATAAAACAAAAAAAAGGATGATTATCAAATAAGGAAGCTGTATAGATCAGAATATATATACCAATGTATTACTATTGATGCATCATATAAATTGATATTAAATTTCTAAACTATCAAATTGAACTAATGTATCCGATCAAAGCCCGAATAATCTTTCTTTAACCCCAATCCAGAAATTTAACTATCATCGATAACATATACCATCAATGGAAGCTGATAATACTTAAACTTAAGCAGACTGCCACTTTTTTCAACTAGTTATTTGAAACAATTAGTGTTCCAGAGTATCTAACTGAACCACAAAAATCATATCATATAAAGAATAAAAAAGGCCCGAATATTAGTATTTTTGACAATTCAAGTAAATAGCCAATAAGTTGATTTAAAAATTCAAGGTAAAAATATCTTTATGGTTTAGATATAGTTGAATAATTCAATTATTGATATAAATAATAAGTATATAATAGTTTTTTTGACAGAATATTAATTGTCTTCTCTACCATAGAACAATTGGAGTGTTTCAAAGAGCTAAAACGTTTTAAGAATCCTATAATTTATAACATGTGTATATCATTATTATTAGGTGTTCAATAGCCTGTACTCTTGGAGATTATACAATAGAATAGTGGCTATAATTTTAATAACCCTACCTACTTGGCAGTCCGAGTCAAAATATCATACGAAAGTCTAATAATAGACCTCTATATTTGATCAATAAAGGCAGACAATTAACTGATACACAAATGAGTTACATGTAGTAGACTTTCTTAGTAGTCTATAGATTAAAGTGGTATATGCCCAGATTTAAATAACATTACGCATATGACTACTCATCAATTGTACATAACTTTGTATCTTATCTATTTACATAAACTGCATCATGATAAGATTAAATGTGCCTTGAGATTTATTGGAAAAGATCTGGTGCAAGTATCGACTATGGTACCAACTTGCCACTGTATAAGTACAAGTAAGCCCAGTTTCCTTATATCGATATATACAGTATATGTACAACGTACGTTAATAAATATATAGACAATTGATAAAAACTAACTTAAAAACCTAAAACACTCTAATGACTCTAAATCTCAAGTTTAAAGTTTTCAAAGGAGTGAAACTTTAAATTTTTCGACCACTAGCCTCATGTTTATTTAGAGCTATTAACAATTACTGTAATACAAAAAATTTAAATTAAGCCTAATCATTAACTAAAATCACTGTAGTGGTTTTAACTCTACTTATTCTACTCAATTATTAAACCACCATTCATCTATATATCGAGATAAGCCCAACTAGGGTAACCAGGTAAATTCGAGAAATTTTTAAAATCTTATCATGCATGATGCTATTTAAGTGTTTAACTATCCCTGGGTATAAGAGCTGCTTTAAATCAAATTTAAAATATCATCATGAATATTAATATGCAGCAGCACTGGCCTGAGTGTATTCAAACAGAACTTAAGCTGCGAGGGATCTTATAAGAATTTCGATCATGATACATCGATTAGATATTTATCGATCTCGATTATAAATCTATATAAAAATAAATTTACTCAGATCGCGATTATCTGCATATTGATAAAAAGTTTGTAGGCCTCAATTATTTGCAAGTACAATATTGTACAAGATTGTGTAAAAGTACGTCTGGGTTAATATTACATGTAGTTGATAATTATAATGTAAATAATAGACTTATGATTGATGGTAACAATAATTACTGTAAGATATTAATTTGTAATATAAGTTTTATAACACGACTGACCACGATTTAATAATCATTCTATAGCTATATATTACACTGTATAAAGTAATATTACTATTATATACACTTAGTCAGGTTAAATATTAAAGACCACATTTAAACTTAGGGGTTTCCAGTAAATTGGGACATGAAAACCATTACTTTGGAACCTTCTAAGAATCATATCGATGGTTTCGATTATAATCTAATTAGTTACATAATCATGATGTAGATACTTAAAAATTTTATCAAGGGTAAATTAAAATTTACACGATCGATGGATTTCAAGATTTCAAGATTTCCTGTTACTAACCAGTTACATTACAATGTAATAATAACTTAAGGCATTCAAATTGCAATGTCTATTAGCTTTTAACTGTTACTATAATAATTTATAAGTAGTAATAATTTTAAAGAACTTATCATCCCTGATTTAGAATATTTAAGCGTATGTTTACAGTTAAATTATTACAATTTCTTTATTCTTGGTAACAATTTTTAAAATCACATATATTAAATGGTAAATTTATTTATTCTCCATTGGACAATTAGCCATGTAATTGGGTCAAAGAACTCGAATTTTAATTTAAACAATTTATCTTATAATATAAACTCAGAAATATTATTAATACCCGGATAAATTGGAAATGTACTGTATACTAAGGCTGAGATCTCTATAGTATTCGTACGAGTATTTACAGGTATATGTGTCATATATAACATATCCATGGTATACCATTGGTATATTGAATCAACTTAGCTATAGATATATTATAAGTATTATTATGTGTAGTTATATCCTGTATGTACCTTTAATATGTAACGTATACGCGTATATATAAATTGCAAGAAGCATAACTACAACATATTTGATACATTTATTAGACTATGACTTTGTGGGTATGAGCTCTAGACAGCTGTAATTAATAAAAAGTGGGAGTTTTGGTACATTGGATAGACTGATTACAATACCCTAACATTAATTCATAAGTGATCATTATATATGTTTAATGCTAATACCCTGGACCAGAAATGACTTTAAAATAGCCAATTAATCTATCAAAAAAAAATGTGTCTAAACCCAAATTTAAGAATGAAAGCTAGCTAAGAATCTAACCCCATTGCAAGATTTTCAAATTTAGTTAACTATGCCATCTCATGAAAATCGCAAAACTTGTAGAGCCGATATTTGATGTAGACTATGATAAATTAGATACCCGAGATCTTCAAAAGTATTTAGTACTACTTCATATATAGTATACTTGCAGGCTATTCTATATAGTTCATTTTAATTAATATTTACCAAGTACAGTATACTATAGGTACGATTAATAATACCATTAGTATTCAGTTCAGTCAATATACAGTATGTATGCTAAAAATTAATGCCAATTTTGGTATATAAAGATGCCCGATGAATATGGACGCGATTATAAGTTTAAAACGTGCACATCGTGTTAATGCATGTATGTAACTGTATAACTTTATTTTAGTTTTAATTCCCAAACTTAAAACCGAAAACATGAAAAACTCTAAAGTTTAATCTGATTTTGAGACAATTCAAATATTATTTTCACAATTTAAAAACCAACAATCCAAATATACAAAGAATCTATTAATACACTAAGAACTTTTTAATATTTTATTTACCAAACTTCATCTTCATCAAAATCTTTCAAAACTTTACTTGGAATATCAAATTTAATTAATTCACCTTTATCAAATACCATAATTTTATCATAATTTTTAATAGATTCCAATCTATGAGCAATAGTTAATAAAGTACAATTATTAAAATTTTTATTAATAGTTTGTTGAATTTTCTTATCAGTATCATAATCAATACTTGCAGTAGCTTCATCCATTAATAAAATTTTTGGTTTTTTTAATAATGCTCTTGCTAAACATAATAATTGTCGTTGACCTTGAGATAAATTTGATCCTAATTCTGAAATTTCTGAATCCAAGTTTTTAAATTGATTGATATTATTAGTAGATAAATCATCAATTAAATAAACTTTTTTCAAAACTTCAATCATTTGTTTATTTGAATATTCATTAAAAGGATCTAAATTAGTTCTAATAGTACCTTTAAATAATGTTGGATCTTGAGGAATAATAATTAATTTTTTTCTTAATTCTTTTAGTTGAATTGTTGAAATATCAATCCCATCAATTAAAATTTTCCCTTCAAATGGTTCTAAAAATCTAAATAAAGCAGCAAATAATGTTGATTTACCTGCACCAGTTCTACCAATAATACCAATTTTATTATTATCTTTTTCAATTTTAAATGATATATTATTAAGAACTTTTGTTAAAGAATTTGGATATTTTAAACTTAAATTTTGAAATTCAATTTCACCATTTAATGGCCAATCAGTTGATGGTAATTTTCCATCAAAATTTTCTGATAATAAATTAGAATATTCAATAGTTCTTTCAACAGAATTCATTTTCATTTCAATTTCTGAATACCATCTAATTGTCCAAATCATTACATCATTAAAAGTCATGGCATAAGTTAATGATAACCCAGCTAAACCCGATTCAATATTATTATTTAATAATATAAATACTCCAGTACCAAATGCAACCAAGCTCCCAGTAGTTGTAACTCTAAAATATAACCATCGATTAGCTAACCATAACATATAATAACATTTTGAATTTTCATCCAAATAATTATTATTTTCTTTTGAAAATTTTTTAGAATAATTAAAGGCTCTAATTGTTTCAACTCCATTTAAAGTTTGACCAAAATGTTGAAAAATTGGAGATTTAGTAATTGAATCGCTTCTTTTAAATTCTCTTGATGATGAAATATAATAACAAGCAATATAATAATAAATAATTGATACTAAAATTGCAATTAAAAAAATGATGGATTAATAATTGTAATAATAATCAAAACAACAACAGCATTTGTGAAAAAATGAGTAAATCCTGTAATATCAGTTGGTAATTCCATTGCAATAGATTGTAAATCTTTACCAAATCTATTCATAATTCTACCAGTTGGTGTTTTATCAAAAAAATCCAACTTTGAATTCATTATAGAAAATAATAAATTTTCAAAAATTTTTTGTGATGCTTTTAAACAATTTAATAAAACATATAATAACTCAACCCCATTAATAATAACTGATAAGATTCCTAATAAAATATAAAAAATAACATAATAATTAGTTGAATGGTTACCAATTTGCATTGCCCGATTTCTAACCCAAATATTAACTGAATTACTTGATATATTTACTAACCCCAGTAATAAAACCACTCCAATACCAAACCATTTATTACCACAATAATTAAAATATTCTTTATATATATCAAATTCAACTGCTCCATAAGCTCTTTCTTCTTCCTCGTGTTCATTTATTTGGTTGCTATTTTGTATAATATATTCATGTTTTTTTTGTTTATCAAATTGTTTACTTTCAATATGTGATAAGTTATCATCTAATAAAACTTTTGCATCACCTTGTTGAATAATCTTACCATCTTCTAACAAAACGACATGATCTGCTTTTGAAATTGTTAATTCAATATTATGAGAAACTAAAATAACAGTTCTATCTTTTATTAAATCCCCAGTTAAACAATGATCATAAATATAAACAGCAGTATCCGAATCAACAGCACTTAAACAATCATCTAATAATAAAACATTACAATTAGAATAAAAAGCTCTTGCTAATGAAACTCGTTGTTTTTGACCACCTGATAAAGATATACCTTTTTCACCAACTAAAGTTTGATCACCAGAATCTAAAATCTCAAAATCTTTACTTAATGCACATGTTTCAATAACATTTTTATACCTTTGTTCATTATATTCATTACCAAATAAAATATTTTCTTTAATTGTTGAATTTAATAACCATGGTTGTTGAGAACAATATCCAACTTGTTTATCGATCATACTAATTTGACCATTTAATAAATCCATTTCACCTAATAATGCTAGTAATAATGAAGTTTTCCCACTACCTGTTGAACCACAAATTAATGATAATTTATTTTTTGGGAATTTAATATTTAAATTTGATAATTTAAAACTATTTTTATTAGAATTCCATTTAAAACTAGCATTTTTAAATCCAATATATCCATGATTTTCAACTTGTTGATATTTCATTGTTTCTTCTTCATTTAAAAAATTATTTAATCGATTTAATGAAACTTTAGCATCAATAATTTCACCAAAAGTATTATTCATTTGTTCAATTGGATTTCTTAATAAATTTAATAATGTTAATGCTGTAAATGCTGTAATACTATCTAAATTCTTTTGTTGTATAATTGTAAAACTAATAAAAGTCATACTTGTAATAAAAATTGGTGTTAAAAATGTAACACAAACCATTGAAACCCAAACAATATATCTTTTTTTCAATGCTTTATATTCATTATTTCTTAATTTTAAAATTTGATTAATAAATTGATTTTCCCATGTAAAATATTTAATAATTTTAATACATTGAATAATTTCATTTAATTTTTCAACTCTTTTATCATTCCATTCTAATGATTCTGATTCATATTTAAATAATTTTTTTATAGCTAATCCATTTATTGGAATTGAAATGATAATTGCTAATAATCCAATAATAGCACTCCATCCTAACAAATTATATAATAATATAAATGCTAAAGTCATTTGAATTGTAGCAACAATAATAAAATGTAATCCTGATGTAACTTCTGCTAATTTAAATGAATCAATTGACATTAAATTAATAATATTACCAGCAGTTGTTGATAATGATGAACTTGATAATTTTCGATTTAAACTTTTTTTATAAACTTCACCAACCATAATTTCTCTAACATGAATATTATTAATTGTACCAATCATTAATACTTGTGAATTAATTATTGCTCCAATAACTTTACTTAATAAAATCCCAAAAACTGCAGTCCATGCTAAAGATACTGGGATATTTTTTTTATTTGATAAGTATGATAAAATAATTTCAACAAATTTAGCAGGTAAAACTTCTAAAACTGAATATAAAAATGATAATATTAAACTTTTTATTAAATTATTTTTCAAAACTTTAATAGTTGGATATAAAATATTATTATATTTTTTAAATTGATTGAATTTTTTTAAAGTATTATAAGATTTATCATTTTCTGGCAATTCATAAATTTGTTCATGTTTTAATTGACCTTGATTACCTAATTTTAGTATAGGATTCATCCATGAAAAAGTCAATTTTTCATATAATGAAGCAGTTTCAATTGGATTTGAAGTTGGAGTTTTTGATAATTTTGTTGTCCAAGAATTAATCACCAAAATATTTGTTAAAATAAATGATAAGATTATGCAATTATTATAATCAAATTGTTTGGTGTTAATATGGTTGATTAATGATGTTCTTAATGAGATTAATTGTAAAAACCATGATAATGAATATAAAATATTTGAATGATACCATAAGTTGTTGAATCTGATTCTTAATAACAAAATAATCAACAAATATCCAAAATAAATGGTTAGAAAAGATTGAATATATATCAATAGCGTCAATTGAAAGATTAATATCAATAATTCAATCCCATATCTTGTCTTACTTTCAATTCGAGTTGAAGCTTTAATTGAGGAGACTAATGATTCATATCCATCATCTGTTAATTGAATTTGTCTATCTTTTGTTTTTTGGTATGTATTATACCCAATTGCAATTAAACTAATAAAAATTGAAATAATTGTTGGAATGATTGTAAAATACCTGTAAGTGTTAGCTAGAAATTTTTAGGTTTTATATGTGAATTTAAACTTACCAGTTTTGATAGCAATTGGGTATATCCACTCCATTCCATATTGGCTCCTTCGAGCAGATATCAATGTTAAAAGCCATAATTAGGTGATTTTTGGTTAATATTTATTGAAATTTCAAAGTTTTTTTGTTTACTGATAGGTCATTTGACGAAACTCTAGATATACAGTTGTTCTATTTCGATAATAATAGATTAAGTTGATCTTAAATTTTCATTAATTTGAGAAAGAGTAGTAGAAAACAGATAAAAAAACTGGTTATTCATCACTTTAAATCCTGCTGTGTGGAGAATAGTGAAGGTGAAAAAAAAAAAATTCGCTTTCCATTTTTTGATTCATCATGATTACTCATAAGGCCCTGAGCTTCGTTTCAGTGACAGGAAAGATAAGAAAAAAATTAGAGCTTGGTCGCGGCTAGCAGTGTTAACTCAGCCGTGCGCGGCTGAGAATTTATTTCTTAGGCTTTGTCCAAATTTTTATTTTACTGTATATAAAGTGTATACTAGTACCTAGTCGTATTTTATAGTAACTTGCAACATGTAGGATGAGCCTATTACTTGATATTGATGAACCCCGGCCTATGATTTACTACTTATTATATATGTATATAAAAAAGCTTGGAAAAAAGATACATCGAGTAGTTGAAGCTTAATTAACTCAACTCAAGAGCGCCATTTGAACCATGATTATGATCAATGAATAAAGGATTAATTAGCAAATTTATTAATTGGGAGAATGCACCACCTGTAACAGTTAACAATTGTTAATAAAATTTAACTTAAGTCAATCAGATATTGTTTGATTAGGTCTTAAGTGGGCATGATACAAATTAATACCAGACTCGTAATGGACCATTTTTGTAATTACAACTTCAAATTTAAAATGCAATGCATGACAAAATCCACTCATGCATCATAATTAATCAGTTTTAACTAAGCTATCTGAATATGTACCATCCAGATTGGACACCAGCTGGTGGTATGTACAACTTTTAACAGTCTGCACACGTACCATGGCACATACTAGTTTCTACCTACCAGTACTTGGTGTTATAATTAAGTCTGTGGCTACTACATATACTGTATATATATACTGCATAATACAATCGTATCATATACTGTACATGGTACTGATATAAACCGTATAATGCCATTGGTAATAAATACTTAATTAATTTAAAGATATAGATCCTCCCGATCCTGGTGATGATGATTAAACAACATCAGCTACGCATATCAGGATGTAAAGAACAATCCTTCTAATGCATATAATTACATATATCAAAAATAATATTTACAAGGATTGATAGCTATAACATAATTTGTACCTGAATGGTTACTACCATGGCCACCCCGGGATGTTCCCAGGTATTTTAAGATTGAAAAAAAACTCCTTCACAACAGATATCGAGTTTGTGTGTATTACCAGGTTACTGCTAAGTCTACTGTGGTTAATCTTTAGAAAGTTTCTCTAATACAATGTTGTTAAAGATTCCTCCCTTCAGTACAGTACAAATTAATTTGTACAATACTTGTACGTAGTGATTTCTTTGTTAATTTACCACAGGTACATGGATGTATGGTTTTCACTGAAATCATATGATATCCTGAATCATTGACCAAACCCACAAAAACTTTAATTGAATTCCAATGTGTGGCAGCCAAGTTATTATCACACCACAAGGATAAATGTCACGGTAATTTGCAGTTATTGTGGGGGTGTAGCATCCGGATGTAGATTGCTCATTCAAATCTGTACCTGTACCAGCCTGCACTGGGCCCCGTATACTTGCAAATGTATCATCTATACAAACGTATAAATTAATAAATTTAATTTTTATATATAAAGTAGTTAAATTGAGGTGTATATGTAACCTAATTAGATATGAAACAAGTTTGCAATCGGGTTTCGATAGATAGATACATGAACCTTTTAATTAGGCGTAATAATTGCCAACAAAACACCAGATAGAGCTTTTAGGACCTGTGTTTAGAAAGTATCGAAAGATACCACCAATTTGAACTTGAATCTAGCTATAAATATATTAGAAGGCATTATCACAACACACATGTAGAACATGTTCGAAAAATAGATGATCTAATAAATACCACATTTATTCGATTTTTTAGTTTATTCTTTCAGTATTGAACTCTATCAAGAATTGTTAAAGTACAAGAAGTATAAACTTAGAACTAACTTGCTAATGTAAATATTCTGCAAGTATCCAGACATATTAATCATTCAATTGATTGATTTATACACTATCTGGATCGATAACCAATGATTACAATGATATTTTAACCCTTTGAGCTTCACAATTAATTAATGTTTCTAGAATATCATGTTTTCTAGCAATAAAAATATGCCCCGATATTTACAGTATATATAATTATTGAATCGATTTCGAGGTAGATAATCAAGCAGGTGTTCATGAAGTTAGGTGTGTCTTTTTAAACTTAATCAATCTATACAAAAAACTGAGTACATTATAGATCTCGACATATAGTTATATATTAGCTATGATTATAATTTGTACAGATAGTATGTCTTTCGATCCATATAGTAAATAATACAATTGAGTGCTCACTTATAATATATAAAAATGGATACTAATTATATATACATACAAGTAAATTTAAACTAGTATGTGTATACAATCTGGTAGTGTATTGCAATCATAATTTTATGTGCAATTGACTTAAGTATTTGTATATTTATCACTCAAGTTTAAAGCGAATAATTATAATTATAATATTGTATACACGTGCTGTAGTATAGAAATCTTTCATATAGATCACCAGTTTTAAATACTCAGCCTAAGTAATTAAAGAAAAAAAAATTGAAAAGTTTGTTCTATAATAGCTTGACACTTTACATGATGTTTACATAATCAGGGGTAAAATTTAACACACTTTAAGCTAGAATTTTCACGGATTTTAGAAATTAAAGACTGGATATAACGGATATTACTCTTAAAGTTCCACCTATAAGCAGTAACAATATTATATAATCAAAAATGCCAAACTCCAATCGATTAATTATTTCTCTAATAATTTAACAAGATTATAATAAAATTTTGCAATGATAAAGCAAAAAATCCTCAAAACAAAAAGGTAGATCTTCATTTTTGTGGAGCTCCGAGAAAAATTCATCGGCATGCCGATAATCCAAAACTTTGATAATTTACAACAGCTTAAGCTTGTAGACCTCCAGACTCCATAATATTTGCCTTGACTTGGTGTATTTTAGGGGGTTGTGTCATCGCAAAGCCAAAATTTAATAATAACTTACTTAGCCCCGCAGCACTACAGCAAGTCTATCGGGGCATCGGTGCAAACAGGTCTATGAAACTAAACATCAAAGTTCATTTAAAAAATTAAAAATGAATTAATAAAAAGAATATCTCCGACACATAAATACAAGCACTAGTAGGCTTAAATTTATGAATTATTTCCGACTAAATAGGCGTTAATTCTTTTTCAATTATTATTGTACCAAAAAAAAAAAAGAAAAACGTTATACCTTGATGTTCCTATTTTGGAATAAAAGTTTGATTCGAATAATTTAAGGAACAATTTAAAGTTTTTTCTATTATCATCTTCTTCCCAATTATTGCCCCAGATATATGAGACAATTCATTTTTCCCTAATTAAATTTTAAAATGTAATATATAAAAGACCAATTATATCCTCTTTAATTGAATAAAACTTCTACATACTCAATTGATCATTCTCCAACTAAAAAACAATTTAAACAAATTTGTTAACAATGGCAAAAGTAGCAGCAAATACTTTCAAACCTTTGAAAGTTGGTAATATGTTATTATCAAATAGAATTGCTTTAGCACCAATGACTAGAGGTAGAGCAACAGAAGATCATATTCCAACTGATTTAATGAGCGAATATTATAAACAAAGAGGTTCATATCCAGGTACTTTATTAATTAGTGAAGCAGTTGGTATTACAAGAAAATCTTTTAAAGCTTATCCATCACCAGGTATTTGGAATGATAAACAAATTGAAGCTTGGAAGAAAGTTACTGATACAGTTCATGAACAAAAATCTTTTATTTATTCTCAAATTTGGCATATGGGTAGAGCATCCGTTCCATGTGAAGGTAATGGACATGATGTTGTTGGACCATCACCAATTCGAATTGATGAAGATCATGTAATTCCAAGAGAATTATCAATTCAAGAAATTGAAGAAATAATTCAAGATTATATTGTTGCTGCTAAAAATAGTATTAAAGCAGGATTTGATGGTGTTGAAATTCATGGTGCAAATGGTTATTTACCAGATCAATTTTTAAATCCTTTAGTTAATAAACGAACTGATAAATATGGTGGATCAATTGAAAATAGATCAAGATTAACATTAGAAATTGTTGATGGTATTATTAAAGAAATTGGTGCTGATAAATTAGCTTTAAGAATTAGTCCATGGGGGAATTATCAAAACATGTTATATCCAATTAGTCCAATTGGTCAATTTGGTTATTTAATTGAACAACTAGAACAAAGAGCTAAAGATGGTAAACAATTAAGTTATTTACATACTATGCAGCCAGAACCTCATCCATTTAAAAATGATGATTTTGTTAGAAGTATTTGGTCAGGTATTTTAATTAGATGTATGGAAAATCATAATAATGATTATAGAAATGCTTTATTAGAAAAAGATGATAAATTGATTACTGCGATTGGTAGATATTTTATGAGTAGTCCTGATTTAGTTCAAAGAATTAAAGATGGTGATGATGAATTTCCTGAACCAAGATGGGAATATTTATATGTTGGTGGAGAAACTGGTTTCACTGATTATCCTTTCAAGAAATAGTTATAATTTATTATAATATTAAAGGGTTATTGTTTTTTTTTTAAATATTTAATGATGCATATAAAGTATATATTTGATAGTTATTTTTCCTATTTAAATATTAAATAAAAAAAAAGATAATTTTTAGCCTAGTATTTATTTTGGCAGTCAAGTTTAAATGATTTGTGTCAATTCCTGGTATCATTCAGTTGTTTGGTTTAAATTGGAAATAGCGTTTGTATCAAAAGTAAAACGTCAACTACAGCTCGATTATTCAAAGAACTAATTCCTAGATGCAATTTAATACTAGCTGCTATAGTTATACCCAGCATCGTATCAGATTTACAAATTTAATTAATACTATCTGGGCATTGTTTGAACTGTACCAGCGAAATTATATTTCAGTATCATTATGAGGAAAGTTATAACAGCTCAAAGAGCTCTAGGGCAGCTAATGGAGAGGTTGGTAAAGGATATGATGAATTTAAACAAAAGTATACTAGTAGATTATTAAAAAAAGATCGATTCACAATAAATTAGAATATACTGAAGAATCAGAGTTATAATATATCAAGTTATAAGTTCAGTTTATAATGCATTAATGCAGGTCCGAATTTAATATCTATACCGAGATGAATCTAATTATTCTACAAGAAAACCTCTTATACAGTATATGGACTATACATTCTTTTTTTTAAAAAAAAAAAGAGTATTAAATATATTAAAAAATTATATAATAAAATGATATGATAAATAATGAAGAAATTTTTTTTTTTTTTTAAAATGCATTAAAAAAAAAGAATCTATAATAATAAAAAAAAGAACTATCTTTTTTCTTTCAAAACAATATGCATTGCTAAATAACCAGCAAATAAAAATACGATAAAAAAGATTGACAATCCAATAACATCAGCCCATAAAGCACCTGGATCAAAACCAAAAGTTGATAAAATAGTAGCACCAGGAACTTCAATTGATAAACCAAATTTATGTTCAATTAAAGTTAAATATCTAACTTCATTAACAGCTAAAGCTTCATAAGCATAATGGAAAATTGATAAATATTCAAACCATCTTGTACCCCAAGGCATTGAATTTGGATTTAAAAATAACCCAGCAAATAATAAAGAAAATAACATTACTAAACAACCAACTAATGATGCAACACCAGAATCTTGAATTAAAATACCAATTAATAAACAAGTGGATGCAGATGTTAAATTAAATAATACCAAAATTAATAAAAATTTCCAAAATGCACCATTTTCAGTTGATAATCCTGCTAAAGGATAAACAATAATACCCAAAAGTATTGGTGGGAAAACTCTTAATGGAATAATATCAAATAAAACTTTGGCAGTATAATAACTAATTGGATGATAATATCCATTAGCTCGTTCTCTAACAAAAATAATTCTTTCTTGTGCAAAAAGTTGTAATGTTGTTAAAGTTGAAAATCCAAATAATGCTAATAAAAAGAAAAATAACCCCAATCTATTTTGAAATCCTGAAATATCATCACTAATATTAAAATATAATACACCACAAAATATTGCCAATAAAACTGCAATAACATAATGTGTTAATAATAACATTGGATTTCTGTAAAGATTTTTAAATGTTCTGCCAGATAAAATAAAAAATTGACCAATAATACCAACTTTTTCATGACCTTTTAATTGAGGAATTTCATCATCTTCTTCAGAAACTTCTCTTGCTCTATTAATTTCACTCTTTAATTGTTCATAAATTGCACTATTTTTAAAATAATCAGTTAATTGATCTAATGATACACTTCTTTCAGTATTTAATTTTTTTCTTCTTTTTCTAATATTACCAGTTTGTAATTCATCTCGATGAACTTGGAAATGTCTCCATTCTCGTTGAGTATCTTCTTCAGCAGGTGGGATAGCTGAATGAAGATCTTCATCAGTTGTTTCACCTGTTGTTGTACTACTAGATTCACCTCCATTATTATTATCATCATCATCAAAATCACCTTTAGTAGCTCTCATTGTTAAATCAACAATATAATCACCCAAATTATAACCAGTTGGACATTGATAACCAATTTGATTGAAATAATCAGCAGCATCTGATTGAGCACCAGAATAAACAACTTTACCAGATGCTAATAATAACATTTGATCAAATAATGCAACAATATTAGATCTTGGTTGATGAATAGTAAAAACAACAGTTCGATTATATTGTTGAACTAATTGCAATAAAGATTCAATAACATTATAAGCATTATAACTATCTAAACCAGAAGTTGGTTCATCTAAAAATAAAATTGATGGTGAAGTAACTAATTCACATGCAATTGCAACTCTTCTTTTTTCACCACCAGAAATACCTCTAGTTGTTTCATTACCAATTAATTGATCTTTAATTTCCAAAATCCCCAATTCTTGCATAGTTTCTAATGCTCTTAATCTTTTTGCATCTTCACTCATTGATTTTGGTAATCTTAATAAAGCACTAGTAACAATTGTTTCATAAACTGTTAAAGTTGGCATTAAAAAATCATCTTGATCAACAAATCCAATAATTCTTTTATATTCATTTTTATTATAATATTGTCCATTAATTGAAATATCACTTGAAACTTGACCTCTCTTTGTTTTGGATGCCAAAATATCTAATAAAGTAGTTTTACCAGCACCGGAACCACCTAAAATTGCTAATAATTGACCACTTTCAACTTTACCAAATACACCATCTAAAATTAATTTATTATTATCAGTATAACTAATATTATCAAATTGAAGATTAGCAGGTCTATGAGTTGCCATTAATTTAGCTATATCATTATCATTTGGAATTCTAATATTACCCAATCTTTTATCTTGGCTTTGTTTAATAAAATATTTCAATGACCAAGCTCCTAATAATAAAATTATAATTGCCAAAATACTTGTTGCCAAAACAAATCTTGAATTAACAGTTTTTTCTGGAATTTTATATCCCGGTAATTCTGTATAATGTAAACATTCGCTTGAATTACAATTTAATTCAATTGAACTATCACCAAAAACATTTTTAATTAAATCATTCATTTGTGGTTCACTAAATTTACAAGATTTGGTTGTAGTATCACATTCAAAATAACCTGGACCTTTAATTGCTTCAGTTAAAAAATCTGATAAATCAATTGATCCTGCTTCACCACATAACATTCGATCTGGTATACATTTACAGTTAATTTCTGGACAACTATATTTTGTAATATTTTTACCTTGTTGTGATTCAACTTCAAATTGACATTTATTTAATCCACAATAAAAACTTTCTCTTTGATCAACCCAAAATTGAAAATTACAATCACCACTTGTTTTATTACAACTAAAAGTAACTTCAGGAATTTGACCTTTTAAAATATCCAAAATTTTTCTATTAGTAACTTTACACATTTGATGATTTTTTTTAACTAAAATCCCACCTCTATAACATGTACCTTTTTCACCAGCTGGCATTAATGCATCACATGAAGAATCTTCTGTACACATATTACAATTAATACCAGACCAACCTTTTTTACAATCACAAGTAGTACCATTTCTAATTGGTCTATTAATACCATCAGTTAATCCACCACATGTTGGTTCACTACAATCATCCCCACCAAATCCATCTGGACAATCACATCTACCATTAAATTCATTACAATTTGCAAATTGTTTACAATTAAATGCTGGTAACATACAATTAAAACATGGAGGACAATTTGGAGGTCGTAGACTAAATTTAGTCAAATCATTGTAATTATTTGGAGAATCTATTTTATTGCTTGTAAAAGTTGGAGAATATGATGATAAATCACTGGGTATTGAAGCACTACATATCGTGCTACTCAGAGCCAGTGTTATCACACTTAATTTCATTATTTGTTTTGTATAATATAGTTGTGTTCAAGTGAGAATAGAAAAAAAAAAAAAAAAAAAGGAGGAACAAGAAAAATGATTCTATGCAAGAAGTGCAAAAGAGGAAAAAATGCACAAAGCTTTTAATACCGATTTTGGTTGTTTTTTGTTGTTGTTGTTTATCTTGTTAAACTAGTGCAGTGTAGTGTTGGGAGTATAAGGCTGGGTTTAAGCTGGGCTGGGCCTGGCCAAATAAGCGCAAAATGTCAGTCTACAAAATTTAAACTAAAAGAAAAAGCCGTTGAGGAGAAGCGATGCTGGTATTGTTTTAAGCTGTGATAAGATAAGCAACTCCAGCTTAAGCTATAGACCCAAATCCATCATTGATATCAATCGATCGCTGTTTGGGGTAAAAGTCGGGCCGAAGCGTACAATAGGACTAGTTTTCTTTAAACGCCACAGTAAACTTTTTATGGTGCGGTTTTGTAGTAGCAATCAATTTAAAGCTTGTGTTCCACTGATTCGATTCAGGAACGAAAGTAGCAAAAATTGCAGGAATACAATACATTGTAGAATACCAAAAAAATATTATCCAATGGTATTGTCGATTGATTATCCATTATATTATAGACTTTAGAGTGCAATGTACCAATTTTTGAGATAAACGAGAACTCAAGATCAAAGTTTAAATATTTTTGTTATAACGTTGTACATATACAGCTCTACTGTATAGATATAACTAGTTTCCATTTAAATAATTCATGGCTCTAGATCTGTGTACATATATATGTATACCGTATATGTATAGTCCAGCCACAGAATGTTTTTATAAATAAAATAGATCTCGAGCTGGTTGCAATCAGATTGATGGATGTTCTATCATGATTCTAATCACATTGATTAATCGTCATCAACATTACTCCAACAGGTAACTATCAGATCTAATTACAGATGCATGCGGCTTATCAAATATAATAAGGCAGTCAAATTTAAAATTCTATATATTATAAATTCAAGCGCTACCAGGTATATAATGCACGTATATATAAAATAAATATATTATATCAGACCAGTGATAAATGTATATAAACTATAGTTAGACTACCATCATATACATGTGCACCCATATGCTGCAATAGAGTAATCTAGCAGCTAGGGCATGAATCATTAAAACCAAGAAATTATAATAGCGAATCTGATACCAAATAATTAACATCTTTGACACATAGATATGACATAGTGTATGTACACGTATATGTCAATTTTTAAATAGGCTTATTTGAAGTACTTTTTAAACATATAAAACAACACAGTTTCCATAGTAAACCTACGATACCAAATTCCACTAAAATACATTGACTAAATGCAAAAAAAAAAAAAAAAAAATTAAATAAAGGTTTATAGTCAAACATTCTATGAACCATCTTCACCTCTTGATTGAGTCCATTCTTTTGAACCACTTTCTCTTGGACCAACTTCTTGTTTAACCGAAGTATTTCCAACATAACCATTCAACTCTTCTCTTTCTTTTTCTAATTCTTTTAAAATTCTATCTCTTTCATTAGAATCTTTTCTACTTAAAATATTAGAATTAATAACACTAATGGCAATCTTAGAATCCATTTCCTCAATTCTATTTCTTGGAATTGCTTTTTTATTATCTCTAATATATCTTTTACTAACGTCCATTGCACCATCTATACTAAACCCAGTACAATAACTCATTCTTTTACCCCATCCTTGTTCATATAATGTTGGTTTATCAAATGCATTTTCACAAGAATCACAATGAATCCATCTTTGTTGTTTTTCACTAAAAACTTCACTCCATACATGATCTTCTTTATTCCAAATATATCTAGTTCTAGCACCTAAAGAACGAGCCGCAATTGCAAAACAATTAGCCCATTCTCCACATCTACCTCTATGTGTTTCAAAAATTTTTATCGGATCATTATAACGTGGGAATCGTTCGATATTATTACAATCTTGACATTGATGAATTTCTGTAATACCTGCACCATGTTGTTGTTCTTGAACAGTTGGTGAAGTACCACCTTTATTTTGAGTATTTTTACTACCACATTTGGTACATTCTAGTGTATTCACCCATTGGAAATGACTTTTAAACCATTTTAATAATTCCATGATTATATAATCTTGTGAACCCCAGGTGTCAGCTTTATCTTCTGCTTCTCGTTTTTCAGCTTCATCGTATATTGTACCTAATGGTAAAAATTCTAATACTTTATCTTGTAAATCATTATTTTCATAAGAAAATGGTATATTAGCTACTTTGAGTAGATTTTTACTTAAACTTGATTGTAATGATTTTTGTCTAAATTTTTGACCCAAATTTTGAATAATTTGTTGTCTAGAGCTCATAATAGGAAAAAATGTAGATCTGATAAACAATAGTTAATCTTGTGATTTAATAATATATATAAGAATGAGGTTGGTTTCTTAGACTTAATTGTTTGTTTATTTTAATAAATCAAATAAAAAAAAAGGGGGGTATCTATAGATGAACAATGTCAAGTGTCACAATAATTTTTTTTGGTAAATATTATTACAATTATTATGTGGTTCCAGTTTTTGACTCAAGCGTGTGTAATAATCATCTTGTTGGGACCCCAGACTCCAGCTTTGTCGTATAAAGAACGATTGGATGATTCACGCGGAAAGAAAGATAATTTACACGTACCCCGTTCAAGCTTTACTAATCTGTTTAAGCTGTAGTAACCAGTGAAAAAAACTTATTTTTTTTTTTAAATTAAAAAAATCGTACAAGCTTTGCATAAAGTGCCCTGCCACACACAAAAAAAAAAAAAAGAAAAAAAAAAATCTCAAACTTTGAGTGTTCTAATAAAGCATAACAAAAAATCTTTCTTTTCACTACCTTTTTTTTTTTTCTATCAATACTCCTTTTTTATTTATTCATTGCAACTTATCAAGATAATAGAATAGTTTTTAAAGAATTAAAGAGAATAAATAATGAATGAAGTGGATGCTCACTTCCAATCATCTGAATGTGGTTTATTATTCACTACACCTACTTTAATTACAAGTGATGAACTATTAGAGAGTTATTCTTCTAAAGAACCAGAACAAGCAAAATTACGAACATCATGGCATAATCTTATTGATTTATGTAATAATAATCAAAATTCTTTAATTTATTTACGACTAGTATATCCAGAAATTACATTTGCAGGAAATCAAAAGACAAAAGATCATTTACAAAAATTTAAGCCATTATATTCACATTTTACAAAATTTAGTGGATTAGAAATAGATTTAACTAATGGGTTATTATACTCAGTTTGTCAAAATGGTTCAACTCTTATAAATCAAATTGATTATTTATCAACAATTATTGATCATATTTCATCAACAACAAACCTTCGCATTAGTTTAAGATTATCATGTTTATTACATACACATATTTTAAGTTCAAGAATACCATTCAATCAAAATATTTCATTAATTCATTTAGTTGATGTTAAAGAAAGTTTTTTACGACATTCATCTATGCTTGCATTATTTTCATATTTTAATGGGTCAGATCCACCAATAGAAGATGCTATTAATGTTCATCATGATTTATTATTATATAGAAAAGATAATTTTAATAGAGTTCAACAACATAATGATCTGGCAGCATCAAAAAATTTATTTATTCCAAATGATACTAATAACAATAATAATAATAACAAAAAACCAGAAATTCATTCCAGATATACAGAACCAACTATACCAACATTACCCAATTTAAGATCATCATTAAGACAACGACCAATGATTAGAAGAACTGATAGTCCAATGACTACAAGAAGAAAAACTGGATTTCAAGATGAAATTGCATCTTTTGCTCAACAAAATCAACCCAATTTACATTATTCTGATGAATTAACATTAAGAATTGCTGCATGGGGTTGGACTATATTAATTTTAGTATGGGTCACGTTTATTTTAGGTATAGGATCTATTTTTGGTGTTTGGGATGCTATTTTAGGTAAAAAAATTAATGTTGATAATTATAAACAATATTCGAAAGAAACTGGATTCCCAATACCATATTATTATCCATGTTTAATAATATTATGTTGTGTTGTTGCTTGGGTTTGGTGTATAATATCATGGATGGGAATGAAATTTTTTAGGCATGCAAAAGCTGGTATTGATGATTAGTTTTTTTTATTTCTTCTTATTTATTCTTTTTTAATATATCATTTTTTTTTTTTTTACAAATAATCTCTATGAGTAGATGTTTCTAATTTTGTTGGCATATATTTATTTAAATCCATATATTCAGCAGCAAAAGTTGCTGTAATTAAAGCCCAATCATTCATAGTATTATCATCTAAACAATCAGCATTATCAGTCATTTCATGCCAAACTTTTGGAAATGGAGTTGGAATTAAATGTAAAATAGGTACACCACGTTTTAAAAATGGAATATGATCATCACCAATTCTTCCACCAAATTGAAATAATGGATCAGTTGGGAAAAAAGTTTTATTTTCAACCAATTTTTCTTTTGATAATCTTGATTGAATTTTATGTAAATTTTGATGTAACCAATTAGTATTTTTAAAATAACTTGGAATATTTGGATCTGGTGTACCTAATAAATCTAATAATAATAAATTATCAATAGATTGTAAATGATTTTCTCTCTTTGAATTTGTTCCTAAAGATGTTGTTTCCAATTCATTTGCTAAATGTCTTGCACCATATAATGAATCAGTATCAGTCCAATCTTTAAAAGCTTCTTCACCATCAAAAAAAATAATTTGAATTCCAACATGATTATTTTTTTCTTTTTTCCATTTTTTTGTTAATGCTTCATCAATAGCTTTAACAGCATACATAATTGCCGCACATGGGAATGCACTATCAATTGCACCGATAAAACCTTTTGGTGTTAATTTTGAATCATAATGAGCACTTAAAACTAACCTACCAATTTGATCCTTATTTTTAATATTTGGTGGATCTCTTGTTGCAATAAAATTTGTAAAAGATATATTTTTACCAATTGGTGTATCATCATTAAATTGATCTAATGTAATTTCCCAACTTGGATCTAATGTTTTGATAAATTTTTCAAAATGATTTCGAACTTTTGTTGAATTTTCTGTACCAGGTAATCGAACTTTTAAAATAGGTTCTAAATAACCATTTTTATCATCTCTTTTTAAATAATCCATTGGTGGATATTTTTTACTCATAGCTGTCATTTTTGATGCTTCTAGTTGTGAATATGCACTAACAACTGTTATTATTAACAGTTGCCAAATAATTAGAATCATCTTTGTATTGTTTGTATTCTATTGTTGTTTATTTTTGAACGATATAGAATGTTGATGAAAGAACTCTTAAGATGACATATAGTGAGGAAAAGAAAAAAAAATTCTATATTAAAGTTTAAATACAAATCGTCGATTTCTTTTCTTGTGTTGGTTGGTACCTTATCCCATTAGAACTATATTTTTTTAACCCTTGTTAAGCCACCAAATATTTTCAAAACTAACTAACTTAAACCCTGATATTATATTACTGGTATAGTGGTAATGTTTCTTACTAGTGTTTGAATTTTTAAGGTTTGCTCCCAAGCCTTACTTAACAGATAAATGTCGGAATTCCGATATCGACCCTTTTTTTTATATTTTTTTCAGAGCTTGTGTTTTGAAACGCTGTCAGACAAAATCAGACACTACACCACCACTAATCGAGAGAATTTAATTTATTTATTATTATTATCATCATTATTATTGTAACCGCCCCCAAAAATTAATTTTTTTTTTCCATCACAACAACACTAGACTATCATCAACTAATTCTCATATCAACTAAAAACCTAATTAAATAGTACAATATATACTAACTAATTATGGAAGATGATAGGCGGTTTACATCGTTCCCAGAAGACAGCTTTCATGAACGAAATGATTCAAAATCATTATCAGGATTTTATAGTAAAATGAAATCGATCACAACAGCAGCAACTAGCGCCGTTTCTAATGTTCTTCCTGGTAAACAAGATCAACAGAATACTACCACTCATAATTATGAAAGTAGCAATCATCATGGTAATAATAATCATGGTATTAAAATCAACAATAAATTCGAAACTATTGATAATGAACAATTTTTATCATCAAGTCCTTTTACTGGTGCACAAATGAAAATTCAGGAAAATCCTTTAAGATATATTCAAGATGATAGTGGTATAATCTCTCATAAAGCAAGTCCCAGTGTTGGAGGTATAACATGGAGTGATGATTCAAATAAAATTAATAAAAATGATCCATTAGATTTAGATCATGATGTTATTACAAGTAATACCAATAAACAAACATCATTTCCAACTTTAAGTAGATCTGCAAGTGTTAATACAAATTATTCTTATAATGTTAGAGATCATTTACCTGGTTATGCAATGGAAAGAGATCCTTCAAGTGATAGTGAAAGTATTATATCAACAAGAGACTTTATTATTGCAAATATAGATCCAAGAATGAAACGAAGTGGTGGATTAGGTAAAGAATTTTGGATGAAAGATGAAAATGCAACTGATTGTTTTAAATGTTCAAAACCTTTTACAAGTAAGTATGATTAAAAAAAAAAAAATTACTAACAAATTAATAGCATGGAGAAGAAAACATCATTGTAGATTATGTGGGCAAATTTTTTGTTCATCATGTACAGAATTAATTCCTGGTGAAAGATTTAATTATCCAGGTAAAATGAGAGCATGTATAAATTGTTTAGATGTTATTGATAAATATACTTCATCAAGTACAGAGAGTTCAACTGAATTACCAATGATACCAACTTTTCAATATACTAATCATGAATCATCATCATCAACTATTGATAATACCAATAATAGCAATAATCCCATTGAAGTTTCTTTTAATAGTGCACCCCAACCACAACCAATTATGGGGATTCCAGCAACAAGGAAAGGTGAAGCATTAGAAATTTTCCCAAGTATTGAAACTAATAGTCCAAGATCACAAACTTCAAGATTAAATTTAAGAGAACATCATCATAGTTTATCAATGGATGATGCAGAACTTAGTACTACTACTAATAATAACCCATTAGACAGTGATAGTGAATCTGAAGAAGAAGAAGATGAACAAGCAATGAGTTTATTTACATCATTACAAGTTGGTATACCAAATAGTAATAATAGTAACAATGATTCATCAAGAAATGATAGTAGAACATTTTTTAGACCAAGAAGTTCAACAACATGGAGTACTGATGGTAGATTTAGATTAGTTAACAGAAAAGATAGTTTTACAAATGGTAGAAGATTAATGAAAAGATCAAGAAATACTTTAAAAGAAGAACGATCACCAAGAAAAAATTTTAAAAGTCATTCAAATGTTGTACCTACACCAAGTGTTGATTTAAATCAAGCAAGTATTCATCATAGTAGAGCTTTTTTAAAACAATTATTAACAAATTTTGAATTATCAGAGAAATGGGTTAATGTATTAATGGATCCATTAATTAGATGTGCTCAAAGTATTGAATTAGATGTTAAAGCTGGTGATAATATTGATATTCGACATTATGTTAAAGTTAAAAGAATTCCTGGTGGTAAAAGAAAAGATGTATCATATATTGATGGTATAGTTTTTTCAAAAACTTTGGCATTAAAATCAATGCCAAATAAAATTTTTCAACCAAGAATTATGTTAATTACTTTCCCAGTTGAATATTCAAGAAATGGTGGACAACAATTTATGAGTTTAGATCCGGTTTTGGCACAAGAAACTGAATATTTAAAAAAATTAGTTAGAAGAATTGTTGCATTATCACCACAAATAGTATTAGCAAGTGAAAGAGTTAGTGGGATTGCAATTCAATTATTAGATAAAGCAGGTATTTCTGTTGTTACAAATGTTAATTATGGAATTATTAATAGAATTTCAAGATATACTCAAGCAGATATTATATCATCAATTGATAAATTAGCAACACATCCAAAATTAGGTCAATGTCAACAATTTGAAGTAAAATCTTTTAAATTAGGTGATGTTTATAAAACATATTTATTTTTCAGTGGGATTCAACAAGATTTAGGTTGTACAATTGTTTTAAGAGGTGGGGATATGAATATTTTGGCAAATGTTAAAGCAGTTACAGAATTTATGATTGGTGTAGTATTTAATTTAAAATTAGAAACTTCTTTAATGAGAGATCAATTTGTTTTGGTACCATCTGAAGATGATTATAATGATAAACAATCTAAAGAAAATTATCATGAAAAAGAAAATGGATATTTCCATGATTTAGTTAGACAACAAGCAGGTAAAATTATGTCATCATCACCATTTGTTTATTTTGGTACACCATATTTATTACAAGAAGCAAGAGATTTGGAAGATAAATTAGAATTAATGGAAAAAGAAAGTAAATTAATGGATTCTTCTTCACCAGATGATGAAGAAATTAAAATTTTTTTCAAAAAATTAGGATTATTAATTGATATTAAAGAATTACCTGGTGGGATTATAACAGCTAAAGAATTAGTTAAAGATGTTAATAAAGAAAGAATTGATTATTTACAAGAACAATGGCAAATTCAAAAGAGACAATGGGAATTATCATATCAACAAGCACCTTATATGTTTAGTGCAAATGCACATCAAAATATTGTAATATTATATTCAATTGTTAATAGTGAAACTACTACACCATGTGTTGGACCAGATCAATTAATTATTGATTATTATAGTGAAAATGATGTTACATTAGGACAATTTGTTGAACAAGCATGTATAACATATGATGATCCATGTCCAGAAGGTTGTAATAGAAAATTAAATGGTCATTATAGAAGTTATGTTCATGGTAAAGGTAGAGTTAATGTTGTTGTTGAAAAATTTGAATGTAGATTACCAGGATTACAAAATACTATATTAATGTGGAGTTATTGTAAAGAATGTCAAAATACAATGCCAGTAATGCCAATGAGTACAACAACTTGGAAATATTCTTTTGGTAAATATTTGGAATTATCATTTTGGAGTTCAAAAATTAGTTTTAGAGCAGGAATGTGTAATCATGATTTATATCGTGATCATATTAGATATTTTGGATTACATGATTTGGTAGTACGATTTGAATATGATCCAATTGAATTATTAGAAGTTTTAGTACCAAGACCAATAATAACTTGGAAACCAGAAAGAGAAGTTGGTAATAAATTAGAATATTATAAAAGTATTCAAAATAAAATTATCAAATTTTATTCATCAGTTTTATTAAGATTAGAAAGTGTTATTATTGAAAATGTTGCAAGTGATAAAGTTGAAGAATGTAGAGAAAAAACTATTGAATTGAAAGAAAAATGTAAAAAAGATCAAAATGATGCATTAGAATTATTAAAAAATATTTATTTAGAAACAAAGATTGGTGAAATATTACCATTAACTGAAGTTATTAGACATGTTCAAGAAACTGTTGTTTTATGGGATAATGAATTTGTTGAATTTGAATCAAATTATTTCCCAAGTGAAAAAGATATTACAAGAATTACTGCTCAACAATTGAAAAAAATTTGGGATCCTGAACATGAAGTTGAAGAAAAGACACCTGCAATTACTCCAACTAGTACTTTACATGAAGAAGAAGAAGAGGAAGATGATGATGAAGATGAAGAAGGAAATGAAGAAGTTAATCAAAGTACAACGAGTTTACCCACAACAGCAGAAGAACATGCAAATGTTGAAGAAAAAACTAACGATAAAATTGAAGAAAAAATTGATGAAGGAATTGAAAAAGGAGAAGAAGGTGATGATGAACATGAAAGTGATGATGATGATGATATAAATATATCAATTCCAAATTTAAAACCAAAACAAGAATCTTTTATTCCAACAAGTCCAAGAAAAGAAATATCAAATAAAGTTCGAGAAGTGGCACAAAAATTTGAAGAATCAAATGAAGATAAAAAGATTACTAACACTACAACTACTAATAATACTAACAAACCTTCATATATTCCAACATCAGTTAAAAGACCAATCCCAATTCATACCAAATCATCACCAGATAAAACATCATTTAGAAAAAAATTAGGTGAAAAGATGCAATATCCAGCACAAACAATTAGACAAAGATTTGGATCAAGTACTAAAGAATTGGAAAGACAATTATTAAATACTAATACTAAACAAACAAAAGTTTCATCATTAGCTAAACATTTTGATCAATTATCAAGAGAATTAGCAAAAGAACGAGCAAGAGAAAGAAATTTAATGGCTCAAGGTCAAGTACGAGCTTTCCCAGTTGCAAGAGCAAGACCAATTGTTGAAGTTTTTAAAAATGTTCAAGAAGCTGTTGAAGAAGATGGTTCACATCAACAACAACAACAACACGCTATGATACCGCGTACTACGCGTGCAGCAGCTGGGTATCCATATTATCAACGATTACCACAGCCATCTCATTCTCAATCTCAATCACAATCACAACCACAACAAGATAAAAAGCATCATGTGCAATTACAAACACCACCAATGAAACATACTTTTACTTCACCTGATTTATCACCAACAGATAGTTCAAAAGATAAAAAAGATTCTAATGGAGATAGTGGTGAATTGACTGATAATACTAGTAAAGCTAATGAATCTACTGAATCTAGTGAAACTAAAAATAATGAAGAAGATAAAGAAGGAAATAAATCAAAAGAAGAAGATCAAAAAGATGATAAAGAAGAAGAGAATAAAGATGAAGAAAATAAAGATGAAGATAAAGAAGAAAACAAATTAAATTCAAGAACTAATAGTGATTTAACAATAATAGATTCACCAGAAAATATATTGCATACCCCAGAAAAATTAAGTTTAATGCAAACTTTAACAAGATTTTGGGCAGATCGATCATCAACTGGATGGAAACCATTAGAATATCCTTTAACAAATACTGAACATATTTTTGCAGAAAGTGATGTTATTGTTAGAGAAGATGAACCAAGTTCATTAATTGCATTTTGTTTAGGATCACAAGATTATGTTGAAAAAATTAATCAATCTTTTGAAGAACAAGAAGGATCATTAGAATCATTAATGTTAAAAAAAACTGCAATGCATTTAAAATATCAATTTCAAGAAGGTGGAGCAATGTTATCATGTAAAATATTTTATGCTGAACAATTTAGTGCATTTAGAAAACAATGTAATTGTGATGATAATTATATTCAATCATTAGCAAGATGTATTAAATGGGATTCATCAGGTGGGAAATCAGGTAGTGCATTTTTAAAAACATTAGATGATAGATTAGTTGTTAAAGAATTAACACCATCTGAATTAGAAGCATTTTTAACTTTTGCACCATCATATTTTGAATATATGGCACAAGCATTTTTTCATGATTTACCAACAGTTTTGGCAAAAATTTTTGGATTTTATCAAATTCAAATTAGAAATCCAATAACAAATAAAACAATTAAAATGGATTTAATTGTAATGGAAAATTTATTTTATAATAGAAAAATGACAAGAATTTTTGATTTAAAAGGTTCAATGAGAAATCGTCATGTTCAACAAACTGGTAAAGAAAATGAAGTTTTATTAGATGAAAATATGGTTGAATATATTTATGAATCACCATTATTTGTTAGAGAATATGCAAAAAGATTATTAAGAACTTCATTATTTAATGATACTTTATTTTTAGCAAAAATGAATGTTATGGATTATTCTTTAGTTATTGGAATTGATGAAGATAAAAAACAATTAGTTGTTGGTATAATTGATTTTATTAGAACTTTTACTTGGGATAAAAAATTAGAATCTTGGGTTAAAGAAAGAGGGTTAGTTGGTGGTGGTGTTAAAGAACCAACTGTTGTATCTCCAAGACAATATAAAAATCGTTTTAGAGAAGCAATGGAAAGATATGTTTTAATGGTACCTGATTGTTGGTTTCAAGATTTTGCGTTATAATTTTTTCTTAGTTTTTTTTATACTTTATTTATTATTTTTATTTATTGATGAACGTTTTTTTAATTGTAATTACTAATTTTCAATTGTAGTGACATGATGGAAACTTGTAGTTTGAAGTCGCTTATAATTATCTGTCAGAGATCTCAAGCTGCATCGATGTTGAAATTATGTAAATCAGTGCATGTACCTGTTACTGTAATACTATAATATACAGGCCAGTATACTCCAACATTTTACTTAATTAATTAATGCTCGACTGGTCACTACATAGTAACGTTGCACGATATACAAGAGACTACAAAATATCCTTTGAAATACGCAAATTGGAAATTTAAATTATATAATCTAAATTGGTTACGAAAAACAATTATTTTATCAAAGAATCCTTTTATATGAGAATGGTTTTATCAATTTACAGCATGCTAGTATACTTAAGTTATTTTTTCAACAAAACAAAACATGGAGAATAATCTACAAATGCAGTAACATGTGTGGTGGAGTTAAAACGTCAATTATGAACTCATCTGAGTCAAAATTCGGATTAATTATCACACTACACAAGCTTATCATTTATGGATAATAAGTAGTGTATTTCCGAATAGGATCGTTTGAAATGAAAAAATTTTAAAACTTTATTAGAAATCAACAATTTGATTACAAATCAAATAAACACCATTCGTCCTTTTTTAAAAAAAAAAAATTTTTTTTTTTTGAGGCAATTCAATTAATCCATAGAATGCATATTCTACCATAAAGTATCATATCACCTGTCATGGTAGCATATTGAAAAACCTAGGTTTGAAATATGTAATTTTTAATTGCATATGTTAAATTAGCTCTATTTGTTATATAAATAGCAGTATACCCATAGCATAGATAATACAGATAAACTATAGTTGTAGCATACATATTACATATCGTACACAGAAAAGCATGCAAAATACCGCAATTAATAGAGGAAAAAAAAAAAATCATTCATACAAAATAATGGAAATTAATGATGCAAGAAAATTTTGAATTTAACGGTATCTCCAGTAAATTAATGTCAAAAAAAAAAAAAAAAATTCCATTGTCTTAGAAACTTGAAACCTTACAATTGATTGATTAAAATTAAATCAAAATCATTCGATCGATTTTATTTAAGAAAGTGAACAATATCATGAGCGAGCGCACAAACTGAAATTTATATTGTTTTTTTTTTTTTTTTTTTGTCCCCATAATTTCATATCGTATTAATACGACAAGACTTCACTAAATTTACTTGTTTTCAATTACCATATATGTTAGGCTTAGTACTAGTATAAATACTGCATCAATTTCTTCCAAAAAAACCAACATCAAAAAATAAAAAAACACCAATCAAAGAATTGATTACCATTATAAGCAAAAAAAAAAACAATACCAATTTTAAATTTACAATGCCAATTTCAAATCAAACTGTTTTTACATTAAGTTCTGGATATAAAATGCCAGCAATTGGATTAGGTACATGGTTATCTAAACCAAATGAAGTTGAAAAAGCAGTTGAAATTGCATTAAAACATGGATATAAACATTTAGATTTGGCAGCAATTTATCGAAATGAACCAGAAGCTGGTAGAGGTATTAAAAATTCTGGAGTTAAAAGAGAAGATATTTTTTTAACATCAAAATTATGGAATAATGCTCATGGTAAAGATCAAGTTGAACCAGCATTAGATAAAACTTTAAAAGATTTACAAACTGATTATTTAGATTTATATTTAATTCATTGGCCAGTTTCTTTTGTTACAACTAATCAAGATGATTTAATTGAAAAAGATAATGAAACTAATTTACCAAAACAATGTGATATCCCATTAGAAGAAACTTGGCAAGCAATGGAAAAATTAGTTGAAACTGGTAAAGTTAAATCAATTGGTGTATCAAATTTTACAATTGAAAATTTACAAAAAATTTTAAAAATTGCAAAAATTAAACCAGTTGTTAATCAAATTGAAGCTCATCCATTTTTATTACAACCAAAATTACATAAATTTCATCAAGATAATAATATTATTCCAACTGCTTATTCTCCTTTAGGTAATAATGTTTATGGTAAACCAAGAGTTATTGATAATCCAAAAATTATTGAAATTTCAAAAAAATTAAATAAACCAGTTGCTAATGTTTTAATTTCATTTTTAATTCAAAAAGGTTTTGTTGTAGTACCAAAATCTGTTACTCCACAAAGAATTAAAGATAATTTTGAAGTATTTGAATTACCAGAAAAAGAATTTAAAGAATTGGAAAGTTTAGATAATCATACTAGATTAAATGATTTATGGTTAGAATGGGGTAAAGATGTTTTTAATGAACATGGTGGTGATGAAGTTGCTTTAGAAGCTGCTTTGAAAAATGCAAAGAATTAGTTATGCTTTAAGTAATTAGTTATATAAACTAGTCAATTAGTTTGAAAAAACGTTTTTTTATTACGATGATGCGGCTGTAGATATTGACTTGATTAGAAAAATCTGAAACATGATAACTAAATTAATTCCATCCCCCGGTATTTGGGAGAGGCAAAATGCGCACGCTAACCCCTTATAAATCCACTCAAGCTCTGATAAGATATTCCCATTCGCTTAGATTGGAAAACTCCCAACCGTTGGAACTTTTTTTTTTCTTGTTGGTTTTTTTTTTCGAAGAAAAAATATCAAAAACTTGTGTACAAAAAGTGCTGTGCGGCAAAAACATTATATACAACAAACAAACACACAAGAACGAATGATATGACTGATGAAGATATAGGATTCCAGGTACCTAGATGGTTAAAACTTCTGGGAGGATCCTGTGCATTTATTTCAATATTAATCTCAACCTTATCAATATTATTACATTTAAAAAATTATAGAAAACCAATGGATCAAAGATTAATTATAAGAATTCAATTATTATTACCAATTTTTGCATTATCAAGTTGGCTTGGATTAATATCAAATTTTTATAATGGTATTATGGAACCAATTAGAGAAATTTATGAAGCATTTGTTATTTATACATTTTTCACATTATTAACTAATATTTTAGGTGGTGAAAGAGATATTATTATTAGTACTAGTGGTAGACCACCAAAACCTCATTTATTCCCATTAAATTATTGTTGTAATAAAGTTGATATTAGTGATCCTTATACTTTTTTAGCAATAAAAAGAGGAATTTTACAATATACTTGGTTAAAACCTTTATTAAGTTTAGCAACAGTTATAATGGAATTAACTGATACTTATCAATCAAATACTATTGGATTAACAAGTGGGTATATGTGGATTGGATTAATTTATAATATTTCAATTTCTATATCATTATATTCTTTAGCATTATTTTGGTATTGTTTATTAGATGATTTGGCTCCTTATAGACCATTTCCAAAATTTTTATGTGTTAAAATTATTATTTTTTTCAGTTATTGGCAAGGATTTTTATTATCAATTTTAGTATTTTTAGGTATTATTCCTGATAATGAAGGTGAAGGTTCAAATAATATTGCAAGAGCTATTCAAAATGGTTTAATGTGTGTTGAAATGGTTGGATTTGCTATAGGTCATTGGTATGCATTTAGTTATCAAGATTATGCAACAACTAAAATTATTGGATTTGGTAGATTACCAGTTTATTATGCTATAAGAGATGCATTTGGTTATATTGATTTAATTATTGATTTCAAAACTACTTTTTGGGGTAGAGCTTATGGTTATAGACAATTTGATTCAATTGATGATGTTTTGGCACATCCTGAATCAAGATCAAGAAGAGCAAGAATTGATGCTGGATTAAGATATAGATCAGATGGTAGATCAAAATATTGGTTACCAAAATCAAGTTTATCAAAAATTAAACAAGAAGAACCTTTATTATCAAGAGCTCATTATTTACAAGGAGAACATGTTACAACAACTTATGGATCAATGGCTCCTGATAATTCAAATCCTGTTTTGAAAAAAATTTCTCCATCAAATCCTTCATCAACAAGATATGATAATATATTAGAACATAATAATAATAATAATACAAGTAATAGTGGATCATCATCAGGAGCAAGTAGTACACATAATCCTTATACTGAACCATTAACAGAATATGAAATGCAACAAGATGATGAATTATATAGACAAGCAAAATTATTAAAATATGGTGATTATAATTATCCAGTTATTACAGTTCAAGAAAGTGTTGTTTATAGACCAATTGTTGAAGATTATCCTTCAACTGGTAGTGTATCAGCAGAATTACAACAAGAATATGATACTTATGTTGGACCAGAATCTGATGATGATGATTTTTTTGAATAGATGTTTTCTATTTTTTTTCTAATTTATTAATATATTATTAAAAATTTTAGTATTACTTATTGATTCAATTCTTTGTAAAGGAGGTTCAGCTTCTTCTAATAAAATTTCAATACCACCTTTTGATAAAATATTTTGAAAATTAATTGGATTTCCATCAAATTCAAAAATTAAATCATAATTATCTTTAAAAGATTTAATTAATTGAATAATTGCCAATTTTAAAGGATAATTAAATGGTAAATTTTCATAATATAAAGATTTACAATCTATATGAACTCTTTGTAATTGTGGTAAATGATTTGTTATATCACTTAATTGTTGTTTTGTTGGAATCCATAAATTATTTGGAAATTTATTTAAATATAATGTTGAACATGGTAATAAATTATTTGAACAATTTGAAACAATTTTATAAATATCTTGATATGCATAACCAGTAAAATTTATAACTTGTAAATTTTCCATATCTTGACTATTTATTGGTGTTTGTTCTAATGGATTTCCATATTCACTAACTAAATGTAATGAATATAATCTTGGAAATTGCATAAAAATTTGATCATTATCATCATCATCAATACAATTTTTTTCATTTTCAAAATTTGAATGTTCATTTGAATGAACTGTTAATTTTGTTACTGATTCTGCTTGTGGTAATAAATCTTGTACTGGTGGACCATTATTTAAATAATCATCATTATTAAGTATATCAACGGGAGGTTCATAAAAATCATTAAAACATACTTCAAATGTACATCTTTTTAATGTTAATTCTGTTATTGATAATGGAATCCAACTTGTATTACCATCAGATTTAATATTAATATAATCAAGACTTAATTGTCTTAAATATTTTGCAGATTTTAACATTCTTTTTAAATCAATATCTTTAACATTTAATTGTTTTTTAGTTTTTGAATCTGGTTCAATTGTTAATGATTCAAGATTTTTATTTAATGGACCTAACCATGATACATTACCATAATCAACTTTTAAAACAATTGTTTTAATATTTGTACATCTATATAATTCCAATGTAATTAATCTTCTTGTTTGAATTCCAACTTCAATAAAACAATTTCTTGGTACCATATTTAAACTATTTTGAATTTCTTCACCCCATGCTGCTCCAATATTTAAAGATAAATGTTTTAATAATCCAAATTCTGATTCAAATTCATCAACAAAATAATTTTTTGATCTTAATAAATTGTTTTTTGTTGTTAATGTACTTGATGTTGAATTTTTTTTACCATTTGATTTATAATATTTTATTGATATTGAACATTTTTCTATAATTCTTGAAATTTGTTTAAATTTATTCATTTCATCATATAAATCAATATATAAAAATTGTACTTCATTAAAATAATTATAATAAATTTTTTTATTAATTAATAATTTTGTTAATTTATAATAAAATTCTAAATTTTCATTATTTATTATTAAAAATTTCCAATAAAATGATATATAACATTTAAATAATGTTCTATTAATTAATATTAAACTTTTTAAATCATTTATTTGTAAATTTTTTGATATTTCTTCATGTACTTCATTTGGTAATAATGTAAATTTATCATTACATATTGGTCGATTAAATTTCTTATTATTATGTGAATCTCCAATGAAAAATGAACTAATTTTTCTAATTCTTCTCATTCTTTTTTATTATTAATGTACAATTGGTAAGGTTTGGTTATAGTTTCAAGTTTTTAAAAAGGGAGAAGAGAAAAAAAAAAGGGACAGGAAGGGAAAAAAAATTTCACGGCATATCGATTCATTTATATATAATAGAAAAATATTTTTTTTTTATAATAATAAGCCCTTTTTTTTGTTTTCTGTAATAAAGGTAATAATTTTTTCAACATTATGATCAGATCTTTTTTTTTTTCTTTCTATCGGATGGGGTTTATTTTTTAAATAATTTTATACATTGTAGCTTAAAAAAATCGTATCCAATAGTTTATGAAACCAACCCACACTCCGATCGATCTCTTTCGAAATCTCACCCTAAGTTTCTTATCCATAATTTTATTTACAGTATTGAAATGAAATCTTTCTATTTTTAAAAAAATTAAATCATCCTCATTCTTTTTACAAAAAAGCTCTGATGATTCTCACACGGCATCAATAAAAATAGAAGATCTGATATTAGTATTACTCAATTGTATTCTATCAATAATTCATTTATAAATTGATTCTATCATTGTATTGTGGTAACTGGTATCCTACCTGTATGTTCAGCGATTTTTTAAGCAAACTTCTTTGGACGTCAATTTGTTTTGTTTTTTTTTCACGCAAACCTTAGTATTATTATGATGATGCATATTTTAAAGCTGTCAAGACTTTTTTTATCCTCAAACTTTTTCATTTAAATTACCATAATATGGATGGATAATGCACACACTGTCTTGTGCTATTCTAAGCTGTGAAAAAAAATATTTTCGGAGTGCCATATGCAAATGCATGCATCTAACCAAAACCAGGGGTTAAAAAAAAAAAAAAAATAGATCTGAGATCCAATTGTTTTAAATTTTTGATGCAGCACTACCAAAGTTCAATTTGGAATCATCATCACTCGCTATAGCTGCAAGTGAGAATCTTAAAAGTCCACAAAATCCAATCCTTTGGTATTTTTTTCAAAGATAAAAAGAATGGATGATGGTTCTTTTTTGAAATATTTTTTTACCATTAAATGAGAAGATTCAAGAGAGACACTATCATGGCGCGACAGCTTACAGCAGATAGCGAGCGTGATGTTGAGACATTATAAGGAAGTTGATAAACATTTACTTAAAGACTAATTTGGCATCAAATTTTACGTACTATAGCTATAGTGCTATAGCCTTAAGTTATCACTGAAACTTCTATATCTATAAACAAACAATACTGAGGTGTATAGTGTAGTAACTGACATGAAATTTAAAGGATAGATGGCTCTATGGAAAAAAAAAATGTCTAAGAGCGGGAGATCACTGCTAATGAGTAACATTTACAGTTATAATTTTCATAAATGATCTTTTTCTTAGGACTATCCTTCAGAGTACTTACTTACTTTGTAGACTGTAGCTAAGCTATAAAGTTTTGTTGAGTTACAGATAAATCCACTTTAAAGGAAAGATAGCTATATAATCAGACTCAGATTTACTCATTGATAATCTACCGTTCATACTATAGAATCATAAAAAAATGTATCATCATATCTCAAGCTTATAAGAAATCATAAGCATTGCCTTAGCTCAACCTAGGTTAAATAAATCGCGAGGAACTCTTAGATTAAAAATACCTTAATTTTGAGTCTATCATTGTAGTGATAATATTAATTGATGATTTGCCACGGCTAATTGTTTATACAGTGCTTTATCATCATTGAATCAGCCACGCTATTTAGATATGGGTTTTTTTACTTTTGATGAGATGTATAAAAGAATTACTTTCTAATTATAGTAAGTAAATTAATTTTAAAATAGTTTTTCTATTCTTTGAATCTCATTTCTGAGTCTCTTAAAAATTCGATCGTAATATGCTTGAGTCCCTTGCCATGGTTTTTGCCGCTTTCTGGGCTTGGGTGTTTTTTTGAGTGTGAAATATCCAGTGCTAAATGAATTGCTTTAAACGAGAACTTGTATGATTACTATGGTTTATGATCGATCAAGTTCTTAGAATACTGTACTTTTAAGCCATTATATTATTATTACATCGATAGTGGCTTTATTGAATAGAATCTGATACGAGGATGCTGTCATGATGGCATGGCTACAGTAACCTGGGGTTAAAATATTAATTAATCAAAGCTGAATTTAAAGATGAATCAATAAGTAAGGCTGTATTAATTATAAGTTTATTACAGACGTCTATAGGGTGTTCACTAGCCACTTTTCAATCTCTACATACAGTATATACATATTGGGGTTCTACATGTATTATAAGTGATTGTCATAATTACAAGCATAGAGTCAGTGAATGATATCGAATTAAGATTAATTACCTGCACTGGTTTGTATGTATTATTCTATAGCATCTGGGTATCGATATTGTAACTATAATATAGAGTATAAATGTATATAGATTAGATTAACTGATACATGTAAGCTCTTATTAAAGTTGACTCTTATAGCCATTAGAAATAGCTTATAGACTAAGTTACGTTAACAATTGGTATTACATTAGAATATAGATCAGGGCTGACAAGTATGTCAGGAGTCTTAGTTATTACTTACCTAATGGTGCTTCAGAGTCTCAGCTAACAACTGCCATATGCCTTGTAAGTATGTAGTAATTCAATTCACATCTGATACTGAGTGGTCGTAATCCCAAATTCTTTTATGATTGTCGACTAAAAGATCGCGATTTCAAATATTATGATACAAAAATGTCTTGACAGATCGTGACATGCATATATAGCCTATACCTGGTAGGCTTCATAATATCCAGCTTAAAGTCTTTATTACTGTGGCGTAAATATAAATTTTGACACAAAGGGGTAATGAAAGTTTTTTTTTTCTTTTTATAATCATGGTGTTTATCAATTTGATTTAATGGGCATGTCATTGAAACTGCAGTGATTACAGTAAGAAATTAAATAATGCAAGTTGGTAGTGTATTAATTATAATGAATTCATTCATTACATATTGTAATAAGAAAGCAGAAAAATGAATTCATTGTAAGCTATTTTTAGCTTGTTTACAGTGTTTTTGCAAATAGGTAATTAAAGTAGCCATATGATAAACCATTATATTGCTACTGTAATTACACATGTTGCAATTGATTAATGAATATCATTGTATAACCTTATTTGAATATTTCCTATAGATCTATGTGAATATTTTCATAAAAGAATTCATCTTGATACAATGGTAGTGTGTGTATATCATATACAGTTTGTACATGTATATATTGTATTTAACACAGACTAAAATTAACTGACAGTATACTATATGTATACCTGTAGCAAATTTACTTGTAATGTTAACAATTGTTAAGAAATTTAACTCGAGATCTCCTCTATATCATATATGATTTCGTGATCTATTTGACAAATATATTACAGTAAGTATATACCTACATGATTGCGAAACCGCTTTATAACTGTATTATTTGTCGTTGTTGCACATGTATACATTTTTATTTATGATATATTGATACTTTATTACTATTATGTTAGTAAGTCTGGGCATGTTAAACGAAAACTCTGTAGTATCAAATACAACCAAGAAGTTGCTTAACCAGCTACCAGGTGCAACAAGTAAGTTGGCACATGCTGTAAATATACATGTATAATCTGGATTCATTATAATACAGTATAAGCTATTGTACAGCGTACGAAATTTTCATCCTAAACCCTGTTATATTTTTTCAAGATAGAAATAATATTTTTTTTTTCATTTTTTTTTTCATTTTTTTTTATCATGCATGTTTGTAACAAAAAGCAGGGATCTGATAGCCTTAATAAAACTACATTTTAATTTATTTAAAATCTGAAACAAAAGTCTCCATACCAATTATTACATGTATCAATATTCATTGATTAAATAATATTTTACGAGATTTGATAGTTTTGAATTGTCACCGCTCTGAGGTTATACAGTAATAGGTACCCAAGCAGTATTTTTGAACATTTAGTACCTGGTAACCTGTTTAAACTACGAATTCATTAATCATCAAAATTTTATTATAAAATTCCCCTGCATCTATCTAAATGTCAAAATTTACAGCATTATCAGGTACTGTATATAAGACTAAGTACCATACAGTATAACTCAACAATTTTACAAATAACCCAAGCCTCTACAATAACAAAAACTTTATGAAAAAACAATTTAATAAAAAAAATATAAAAAAATGCAATTCTTTTTAAATATATATATATAGAACAAAATACAAACTTTTTTCCATTCATCATCACTTAGTATTATCATTATTATCATAACGAGCCAATTCTTCTTCTCTTCTTTCCAAAATTTCTTCAATTTCTCTTTCATATTCACCAGAAGTTTTTCTTGAAGCAAAACGTAATTTCTTTTTAATTTTATCTCGTTTTCTTTCATTACCCAAAATAGATCGTTGAGGTTGTAAATTTCGATGATTTGAATTAATTGATAAACTATCATTATTAACATTGTTATTATTATTATTAATTTTTCTACCATAACTTGATGTACCATTATTTTCAACATCATCATTATCCTCAATATCATCATCACTTGATTCTTCTTCTAATTTTAATTGTAATTTTAATTCTTCAATACTAATCTTTCTTTTCTTTGCTAATTTCTTTAATTCATCATATCTTTTACCTTCATTAGAATTTTGTAATTCATATTCTGCTTCTTCTTGTAATCTTTTCCAAACAGCAGGATCATGTTCTAATTCTTGGAAAATTTCAGTTTCACTTGGATATACTTGAACTCTAATAACTTGAATAATTAAATCAAATAATATACCAATTACAATTGCAATTAATAAAGCACCCCACCATGATAAATCACGACCAAATCTTGTAAATAATGCATTTTCAACAAAATAAATTTTTGAAGGTTTTGTACTATAAACATATGATAAAAACATATCCCATACAAAAAATCCACCAATTGAAATAATCATTGTTGCAATTGATACAATTGTTATAGTATACATTTCCAAAATTTGTAATTTTGTACAAATTAATGTTAAACAAATTGTAAAACTTAAAACTCCTAATGGATACATTGAATTATCTTTTAAAGCATAAAATCCATAAACATAATAAGTTAAAAATGATGTTAAAACAGATTGACTTGCTGCAACACACATCCAACCAATAAATAATAATAAACCAAATCCTTGATTTTGTTGACCTTTTGAATATAATTCAGGTACTGCAATTAAAGTAGTTGGACTTAAATCTCTTTCCATAATACCAACACATAAAACTGGTAATGAAGTAAATAAAGTATTAAACATTGATAATGACCAATTTTCATACATTGAAGTACCAGTAAACATTGTATTTCTTTGATAAATTGCTTGAGTTAAATAAAATAAAACTTCTTTATAAAATGTTCCCAAAATATATTTACAAATTCGAACATAATTCCATCTACCATGAACTAATAATAATTTTAATAAAAATCGGAATTGAGCAATTGAATAATCTGATGATCTTGCTGCTTGTAAACCTTCTTTACCAGTAATACCAATACCAACATCTGCAGCTCTAATCATTGCAATATCATTAGCACCATCACCAATTGCTAAACAAACTGCTGATTTAACTTTTTCTCGAACTGATGTAACCATTGCAGATTTTTGTGCAGGACTTGCTCTACAACAAATAACAGAATCTGCTTTAACACATAAATCGATAAATAAACTCATTAAAGTCATATCATCTTCAATATGAGTTAAAGTTTGACCATCAATAACAATAACACAATGTGCAACATTACCACCATCTAATGATAACATTGCAGCTGCCATTTTACCTGCAACATCACCTTCATCAGATCTTAAAACAACAACTGTTGAATAATCTTTAATTAATCTACAAGAATAACCAATATTAATAGCAGTTTCTCGTTTATCACCAGTTAACATCCATAATTTAATATTAGCTCTTCTTAATTTATCAATTGCTTCTGGTACTCCTTCTTGTAATTTATCTTCAATTGCTGTAGCACCTAATAATTCAAAATCTTTTTCAACAGTTTCACCAACTTTTTCAATTTTTTCTTGTCTATTTTCTAAACTAGTTCTTGCATCATGATATAATTTTGCCCAATTATCATATTCATCTTTATCCATAAATCTATAACAATACATTAATGTTCTTAACCCTTCAGTTGAAAATTCTTCAATATGTTCTAATGTTCTTTCCATAACATATTGATCATTAATAACTAATTTATCATCAATTTCAATTTCTTCATCATATTCTCCATATTCTTGTTGACTAATCTCATTATTGGTATAAGAATAATCATCCATTGAAGGTCTTGAAACTGACATCCCATCACCACCATATTTCTTTTGTCTTGCCAAATTCATACTTCTTCTTGAACTTTCAACAATTTGTTCAATATCTTCATCTTGTTTGGCTCTATTAAAATGATTATCTAATGATGATAATGCTTGTTTTGCATTAATATTAATACTTGGTCTTCCTAATTGTAAACTAGGTCTACCAACTCCTCCTGTAGCAGCTTGAACACCACTAATTGAAGTTCTACCATTAGTTTTTGCACTACTAATACTATTTCTTGCCATAACAATTTCTGCTTCAGCAGCTTTTCTTTGTGAAGTTTGTTGATTTAATTCATTTGCTTTTGCTTGAGCTAATGATGAATTTTTTAATCTTTCCATAATAATATTATCAGCACCTTTACAAAATACACAAATTCTACCATCAGGAAATTTAACAATATTTGACATTCTTTTCCTTGATGATGAAAATTCAATAGTTTCCAAAACTTGATAAATTTCATCAACTGGATCACTTGTAAACCCATTTGGATAAGTTCGAATTGTTACTGAAGTATGTTGTCTATCAATAACAATATAACCTAAATCTCTTGCTGCTTCAACTAATGCTAATTCATCTGGTGATGCTGATTGATAATCAACATTTTCAATTTCACCATCATCACCAGTAGTTTCTGGTAAACATGAATGACATAATGATAATCCTAATAAGAAAAATTTGGCTCTCTTTGAATATAATGAATGAGGATTTGTTTGAATATATTGTAATAATTGTAATGTTGATTTATTGTTTTGAATTTTACCTGGTGCAGCAGTACTTTTCCAAGTTGTTGATACCCCACTTGGTCTACTAGCACTAACCCCACTTGGTCGACTAATACTTGGTCTATTATTAATACTAGTTCTTGGTCGACTTGTACTTGGTCTTTGAAAACTTGGTTTACTAAAATCTGGTTGATAAGTTCCACTTTTTCTAATACTTAATGAACTTTTTCTTCTTGGTAAATTTGCAACTTGATGAAAAATTGCATCAACTGATGGTCTTGGACTGTTCATATTGTTATTATTATTGTTTTTATTAATTGAAATTGCACTTGTTGATTCAGTTCTTCTAATAGTAGAACCAGGTAATTTTTGTTTACCTCTTGCATCAACTTTATGAAATAATTTATCATGTTCTTCTGAATCTTCCATCTGAATATCCAAATCATGTAACCATGCATGACCAGCAACAGTTAATTTTCTAAATAACATTACATTATCTGTTAAAGTACCAGTTTTATCACTAAAAATATAACTAACTTGACCCAATTCTTCATTAATTGTTGCAGTTTTTGCTTCTAAAGGAGTATCACTTTCTTCATGATACATATCAATATCTTTTTGTAACATTACCATTTGAAAAACTTTAACAATTTCCATTGAAACATATAATGATAATGGAATTAATGTATTATACATAATAATAAATCCCATAAAATTTGGTGCAGTACCAACTTCTAATCCAATTAAATACCACATATTTGATCCAGTAGTTGAATAATAAACTTTTGATGCAACTAATGAAAATACTGATAATCCAACAACAAAAATAACCAAAAAAATAACAATATTATTTGCTTTCTTTTGTAATCTTGGAGCTTTTGTTCTTGCAACTTGAACAGCATTCATTCTAATCTTTGTTTCTTCACCACTAAAAATAACCATACCATAAATTGATGGAGTATTTCTTAAAATTGAACCTCTATAAATAACATGAGATGAATCTAATGGATAAACTTTACCATTAATATTCATTTTAGCTTCAAAATTATACAAATCCATATTTGGATCTTCAGTAATAATTTCTGCTTTTAATGATGATAATTTTTGTTCGGTATCACATAATTCTGATAAATCATGTAATGGTTCTCTAATTTTTAAATTAGTTTCACCATCTAATGCCATTGTTTCAATATATGATAATCCTTGATCACCTTTACTATGCAATAATACCAAATCTGCTGGTACCCAATCATTTTGATCTAATTTAACAATATCACCAACTTTTAAATCTTTCCAAGGAATTTTTTTATAATTAATTGGTGAATTATTATTTTCTAAACCATCTGCTTGTAAATTTTGATAATCTAAATTTAATTCTGCAATTTTTGTCATTCTATTATTTTCAACTTTATCTTGACGATGTCTTCTCCAATCATCAAAACCTTCTCTTGCCATTGAAATACAAATAAATACTAACAATGGAATAATTGTTGTATAATTACCGGTTGTTGACCATGATGGAATCATTTGTAAAATTGAAACTGCCATAAAGTAACTGGTAAATAAAGTTAGTAAATTCTTTTTTTTTTTTACTTACATGTTTGCTAATTTTGAAAATTGTGCAACTAATTGTCTTGGTAAAAATGTATAAGGAGTATAAATAGATGATGTGATTAAATTTGAACAATATGGTTTATTAGTTCTTTCATCAATTAATGCAGGTCGATTTAATGGAACTTCAACTGGGATAATTCTACCACCTTTTGTTGGTGGAATGTGTTTTGATCTTAATATGAAATCTCTTGCTTTTGAATAATTTTCTTTAAATGAATTTTTAAATTTTGCTGCTTTACTTATATTTCTTGATGCCCATGTTGAATAATTGGGTAATAATTCATTTGTACGACTTGTATTTGCATATTTTTTCTTATTATATTCATCATCATCATCATCATCATCATGATATGGAAAAATAGGTTCTTCAGTAATATCTACTTGAATATTAGTATTTTTATTATTATTATTATCAATCATACCAGTATTATGAGGTCCGAATGCAGGAGGTGGTGATAATTCATTGTTAGTATTTGAATCATCTATTTCTATTGGTGATAAATGCCTTGAATGTGTTGATTGAGATTGAGCTAATTCTATTGAAGTATTTCTTTCTTTTGCTTCCATTCTTGTAAACATTTGTGTTCTTAACGAATTCCCACGATTTCGATTTCTTGGTGAAGTTGTTGAACTACTTATTGCTGGCGCTGTTTGAGGTCCTGATGAATTTTCATTATTACCACCAGTCACGAGTGGTGAACTAGTATCTAATCTAGTCAGCTGTGGTCGTCGAGAATCTTCACTAAACCTTACATTTTGTCGAGTATTTGTTGATAATGGTATTGTTGATTGAATATCCTCTGATCGTCTACCATTATTTGCTATAAGATTCTGACTACTGTTTAGGTTGACTAATGGGAATGTGGTGATATCATCATCATCATTATTATGATTGTTGTTTTTATTATCGGGATTTTCACTTCCCATAACTAATTGTTTTTTATTCTTATGAACTTAGTCGTCTAGAAAATTGTTTTGTCGTTATTATTCTTCTTTTTTTTTTGGTTAATAAGCGCTCTGAATTATAGTGTTATTAAAGAATGTTGTCGAGGCCGTTTATGTTTTTTTTCGATAAATATGTACAGTTAAAATAAATAGACAATGGAAAATTTTTGAACCTCTTTTGATAATAATAAATAAATAAATAAAAGATTGACTAGGTGAAAAGTAATGTAATACTTTTAGAGGTTAATTTGTCGAATGGTATAGATTGTCTATAGATTGATAAAATAAAAAATTGTTGTCAAGAAAAGAAAGAAAAAAAAAAGAGGAGTACTAAAAAAAAAAAAAAAAACTTAAGGGGATAAAAAAAAAGGGTGAGTGAGGAAAAAAAAAAAATAACTCTGCTTAAATGGGTTTTAAGCTTTGATAAAAAAAATGTGTGATTTTTTTTTTTGTTGTTGGAAAAAAATGCGCTTGGCTGGCTTGTTTTATTGCTTTTTTTTTAATGTTTTTTTTTTTCTTTTTTGCACCGCCGCGTAGGTAACGTAACCACTTTGTACAGACTAAGTTTGTTTAAGTTGTTGTAGCGTTCTTACAAGATGATTAGATACTACAATATAATTACAAAGTATATGATCAGTTAGTCTTAAAATAGTTGATTGAAGAAGAAGAGAATTATATCAGAGTCAAAATATTTATATAAAATTTTACAATTTGATGCAGCCATTTGGTCCAACGTATTCGCGCACCACATACATCTTAACTATTGAACAA
>JAJLUL010000095.1:0-29071 GCA_030564325.1 Blastobotrys capitulatus | reverse complement strand
TAAGTGAGTTCAGAAGCATTTGTTGAATTAACTTAATATAGAATAATATACAATTTAATATTATGTTTCTATCAATTTAATTATCTTGGTATATTTTTTTAGTTATTATGGCTGAATTAGAATGATTATGGATAGTCATTCTAAATTGCAGATAGAATATTATGGGGTTTAGATAGAAACAATTGAGGAGAATGGTGATGATCTTTCTATCCTGTCCTATGTTTACAGTTAAAGAATAATTTCTAACAGTATCTGATCTGAATATAATTCAAATTATCGATTAGTTGATCAATCAGAAACCGATATCTAATGTATAACGATACAAATTTGGTATCATCCGGATATTGTAACCAATTCTTTGAAAAAAATAAACTCTTTAAGGCTACATCCAAAAAATTTATGATGATGCAATCTTTATGCATGCAATACTGTTATAAGATATTTTTCTCTATTTGTTTACATTATCAAAAACCGAGGATTACGTGAGGTTGGCAAGTGCCTTTAATACCTTTTTAAGCCATTATGATATCTTTCAAAAAGAAGTAGTAGAGCCTTATTGTGATTTATCATTTAGAGAAGTTTTTAAGTAATAAACAAGGGTCAACCATTGGATCCTCAAATCATGTTGAAGGTTTCATTCAAGTCCTATAAATGCTTGGTTTTTTTTGGAGAATTAAGCCGAGTCTAAGCTTCTATCTATATATATGAGAAACTTCTATCAATAAACAACATGATGCTATTAATGATAAACTATTCCTCCATATATATGATATCTGATGCATGTATTATTCTATCAATGATAAAGAGTTCCTTACACTATTGATGATGTTTGATGACGAACCAGCTGCGAGCTCAAGCGTTCAAAATTCAGTTACATAATTCGTAATTTGTCTTTAGCTTAAACATATGGTTCATGATTAGTTGATATTCCAGCTTTAATAGCGAGCTCATCCTGGAACTGAAATAACAGCCTTAAATATGGTGATGTTTCTGATCTCTCATTATAATAATAATAATAATATGGCTGAATATAAGCCTCATAAGTTACTGAAGCTTAAAGGACCAAAATAGCTACTGTCTACTTAGTACTTGAGGCTAAATAAAGTCTAAACTCCTGAATAAAGACAAAAAATGTCTCTAAGATGATTCTGATATAAATTTCTTTGGTTACTCGGCCAGCTGCTGGTGAAAAGTTTTGAAATTTCTTTAAGCTGCCTTTTAATTGTTTTTCCCTGGTTACACATTGTGTTCGCTGAGCCACATTCACTGGCTTTTGTTAACTTTTTTGTTTGATCTGAGTGGTCCAAGAAAAACTAAAAATTCCTCAATGTAAACAAACAACAAACCATTGCAGATATCCCCAGAAGGACGTCTGTTGCCTATACATTTTTATCAATGCACAATGTTAAATTAACTTTCGAATCTTTTGAATCTTTTCCATCAGGTTGATGTTAAGTTTTTTGAAAATTATCAGCTCGATCGAACATTTGAAGAACGCTGGGCTTAAAATGATTGCGATATATCAAGATTCTTCAAGTTAAAGTTTTTTTCTTCCAATATAATTTTTTTTTTTTTTATTACAGTAATATTTTGATTCGTTTAAACTGAGTTTATCAATCGAAGTAATATTATATCTTAGGTGGATCTTATTAGTGTCTCGTGAATTTATTCTTCTATTACAAATAATAACGACTACTCAGCCTCATGTATCCCCCAAGGTTAACGTTAGCTGTAACATAATATTTAAAAACTTTAAGTGAAAAAAGTATATATATTTCAAGCGCCAAGTTTTCAATCTTTATTTACGGTATCTATATAGAATATTTGGTGATCAATATATTCTAGAGACTATCGTTGTATACTATCGTGTCTACATCTGCAGCATTAGAGATTGATCAAATACTAGTTACCTATAGCTAGCTCATTCTTTCTAGCTAAATTTCATGATATTTAGTGCTATGTAAGCTGGTAGCTAGTCTCCACCATGAGAACAAGTGTACTTAAGCATTAATAAACGGATATACTTTTATGCAATGATCCGAGATCAAACAAAAACAGAAAATTATTTTAAAGTTTATCGATTTTGAATCTGTTTTTGACATTAAAGGAATTAATTATTATTTTAATGTGTGTCTTTGAAGTATACATACAGTATATATCATCTTTAAGATAATATAAAAGTAGATTCAAGCAGTCTTTTCAATATTTTACGCACCATCCATTTTGGTGATTCCTAAGGTACCTTAGAAAGTATACGAAAAACCCTGTGCCTTTAACAAGTATAATAATTAATAATACTTAAATAAATATTGGACCATTTAAGGTTCCGTTTTGGCACAGGTTATTGAAACATTGATAGAAATAATAAACAGAAACGTTACAGCTTTGTTATACCATAATAAACTGCGGTTGAAATCTAGAACTTTTTATTAGAATTAGTACAAGCTTTTTATAGCAATAATGTCCCCATTTTTATTCTATGTTAAGCTTGGTTATAAATTAACAAAGAATACTTTAATAATAATTTAAATGTTGTATATTATACTGAGAAAATCAATTGTGAATTCCATTGTTTTAATCGATACAAGGTGTTTTCTAAGTAGCTTTGTAAAACGGATACAGCTGATACTTCTGGGGATGTGATATCATAGAAATGGCAGCGATTACGATCGGTATTATGGTGTTGAATACACCTGAGGGGACCATTGATCAATGATTCCTGGTGTATAATAAATAGACTGATGAACATCGATCAAAACCGCCCTGCTTATATACTTATAATATAGATGATCGATGAATCACTCGGGATGGTACATTTTACAAGCTTGTAGTTTCAGGTACATATAAATCAAGATCAGCTACATATGACATGTGAAGTAATGTCTATATTATACCAATGGTAAATGGCCAATGTAATTGGCTGACTTAATTAATTCAAGTATACTTTCTATAAAATAAAATATATATACAATATATAACCTGTATAAATTCCGTAGTTTGCTAATAGATTGATCAATTAGAGTAGCAATGCTATAACCTGTGATTATAATACGAAGCAGACCAATCGATTCTGGCGTGTTAATTGGCGTTATTATATTACTATAATAATATATATTGAAATTAATGCCATGGAAAGCTCCAAAAAATGTATATGCCCTTAGTTCGATATATACTAAATTAATTAGTTAATCGTTAGTACAAGCTATGAGCAGTGACAGACCTCACGAACAACTGGGAAAAAAGCTTAGAGCTCCAGTTTGTGCTCCAATTCCAGGCTAGTGGTTATACTATGTGCTAGTTTGTAAAGTTGTAAATTCCTAAGCGGATTACTATAGTACAAAGAGGTGGATTTAGTTGAAATCTTGAGTATACCCCAACAATTCAACGATTTTCGAATTTCCTGTATATAATTTAAAGTACTACTCAGCTATAAACGTTTAAACAAACGATTTCATATATAATTACAAAATAATTAAAGTTGATTCAGATATATCTTTATCGTTTTAATATTCCGTTATACTGGCTAGATTTGATTATAAACATACCTAATATTGCTGTAACGAAATATACTTAAGCAAGTAATTGCACTTAAAGCACCCCACCTGCAGTTTATTTTGCACTTAAGTAACAAATCCCAATTGTAGAGAGACCGGTATATATTAGATTGAGTATAGATAGAATAATATATATATTTTATACTAGTTCGAGTAAATTTCAATAAGATTGTATTATAATATGTTTCTCTTCATTCTAATAGCAAATATATATAGTTATTAGATTAGATACGTATGAGTTAATGTCAGCTAGCGCTTCATATATATACAGTATACGTATCTGATATAATTCAATCAATATCGGATACATATGTATATAATTTTGTCTCAGCATGTGCGGCTTGGGAACGTCAGTATAAAATTATTAGTATAAACAATTATAAGGCTGAACTACAGTATATATATTACATGCTCTATTGATGGTAAATTACATACTGTATATACTCTATATATGTATGTAATACATAATTATAACAGAACATGGCTATTATTTCATTCAAATATTTAAACCAGGGCTCAATTCATAGCTCATCAAACCTATGACTTATATTTGCCATGAAAATAAATCTAATTTTTGAGTAATTGCAGCCATAATTTTTTTTATCAAAATCAATTGAGAAGGTCGCCTTAGCCTTAAAATTCTCTTAATTCTGAAAATCAGTATATAACAATTGCAAGAATAGTTGAAAAGATAGACAAGGTACTGATACTAAGAGGTATATTATCATGACTCAACCAACTAAAGAAAAATAAACGTGTGGCGTTGATACATTGACACGGCCGGTTCATATCCATTATAAATTAACATAATTCAATCTTCAAATGAATGTAAATGTATTTTTGTCGGTTATTGAAAAAAAATTGTTTTTCAAGTTATCAACTCAGGTGCTTCTTTGAACGTTACAGTTACACTACAAAAGTTCCAGTTGTCCATAATGCAGAAAATCATCAGATACACTCAGTACCGGCGATTCTCTCCGATCTTTTCTTTCTTTAAAGCACTGTGTTTACCCAGTGCTTGACGATTCCTTAACAAAGCTTAAACTTTACCAGTTGGGAGAATGAAAAAAAATTAGTCCGAAGTGAGACATTTGAAAAAAATTCTAATTTTAAACTTTAAATCGAATTTACTTTTTTTGTAGTTTTTTGCATCTTTTTGGGATTTTAGCTGTAGGCTTTGTGTAGCCGCACACTAGTGGGGAAATCAAGCCGTTTTTTTTATTTTTTTATTTGGAAATTTTCATGAATAACAATGTTTAAAGCTCTTAAATAGAAGAATTTTTTTTGTCTATTGCCTATTGTCAGATCAAATGATATTCAATTTATTCAAGTTAGCAAATATACCTATCAAATCATTTTTCAATGGTTTATGTCTATAATTCAATTCAAATTAAATATATAGATACCAATTGAGATAGGGCCACAATGTTATTGGTATACATGTATATAATATTACTATTGATAGTTCCTAGTATACAGCTAAGTTAGGTCTATTGTTAATTATACAGTTAGTTAACCCAACTGTTAATTAAAACTCAATTGATTGGAATTAATGTACAGGAAGTAATCCAATGGAGATATTACTGACGATTGATTTGATCACCAACCAATTTCATTCTAAATAATGGTATGTTCATTTTGAAAGTATTTTAATTAAAAAGTAACTGTAAGTCCCTAGATAAAATTCCCATTCCCTAGATAGAATTCAGATACCTTATGACTTCTAATCATTTCAATATATAAGTTGAAAATATGATTAACTTAAAGGTACCGGTTCGTACAACCAATGTACGTTATATAGATTATAGTTATAAGTCCATTTAGCTATTTGGTGAATCAATCGTCATGAGCTCAGAGTAACTCCTTTTAAACATAGTATACCACTATTAATTATATATAAAATAGGGTTCATTTCTTAATTGTGGAGATGAATTAATTCTAGAAACTCTAAAGACAAATCCTAGTTATACAACGGTTTAAAAGAAGCTTTTATATATTCCTTATTTCTTTTTTAGTATGTTTTTTCTCTTGATTCGGAATTTTATTAAATGCATGACTTTAAGTCAATTAGTAACTACTGGCCCATAACTAGCTCAAATCATATAGTTCACTGTATATACTATTTTATAAACAACTTACAAAAAAAGGTAATTATAAGGGTCTTGAAATATTACAATTGTGACCAAAGAGCTTCTTTCTAGTGATCGTAGTTGATATAAAATATCAATGTATACATGCAATATTTGTGTACAATTTAGCTGAAATTGAAAGCTTATATATTATAATCATATAGATCTATTTGTACGAGTACCCAATTATAAATGGGAACTCACTAACTTAATTAGCTTCAAAACACATCCAATTGCTATATAATATTACGCTTTTTTTTTTTCTATCTCTCAAGTAGACTAATCAAATCAAGTTGATTTTTCAATTGATAGTATACATGTATATATTGCGATACTTTATTTTGATAGCATACTAGCAGGCTGGCTTAAGCCTTAGTATAACCTCAGTGTTAAGCACCTGGATTTTAGCTCAAGCATCTTTATACTTTTAATAATAAAAGTTTTATAGCTTAACTTACCAAAACGAGTAATTTCATTGATTCTACCAGGTATAAGTGACATACAAGTGCTTACCAGGTACTATAATCGATCGATGCCTTTGATCTAACTCAGTCTACCAAGATCAAAACCTTTTTCCAGTATTTTCGGGTTCTTTAAAAAAATCTAGTTTATTTAGAAACATCGGAACCCCACGGGCAAACACGGCTTAAAAATTTTATTCTCCAGGAATTTCAGTCCGATTTTGAACTTACAGTAAATTGCAGTGCTTGGTATTGGTCTAATTACTGTAGCTAAAAAAACTGAGTTAAAAAAAAAATTACCAAAAATATTAACGGATAATCATTTAAAAAAAAATTGGACATCAGTCATCAATCATCTTGAACCCTAGATATGTATAAAAAAATCAAATACCCATTGCATTTCTCATCATCATCTTTCCCCCAGAATATTTTAGCCGTTTGTTTCTTGCAATGGTTTCAATAACATTTTTTCATGATCCTTTTTTTTTGTAATGGAATTTAAAACGAAAAGCAGCAAAAAAATCCCCCCAAGTTAAATCTTATATAAGAAACTTTTTTTTGAACTGACAGTGATTTCCGATGTTTGAATTACTGTAGAATTAGAAAGCCGTTAGTTGGTAATGCAAGATCCATGCGGGATCTGCGCAAGTTTTTTTTGTGTTGTGGATCGATCTGCAAGATTTCAACGTTTTTATTTCTCTCTATCCATCGGATGGTACGATTTCTACATTCAGGCTCAGTGTAACTCAGTAACATTTCTTACATCTATGTAATGGTATGATATAGCCTTGCCATATGTAATATATTTATGTACCTATTTTGAAAGGAATAACGGCATCTATTCCAATCATTTGAAAATGATGAGGTTTTTCTAAAATGATCTATGTATATTAAGTAATGTATCGTGGGCTCTAAAATCTTATGACATTATTACCTTGGTGCTACCGGTACTTATAAAAAATTCTAATGATTCAATATGTACTTAATTTATTATAATCAAATTTTAAATCATGTTGATTTGTCAAAAAAGTTCTCACTAATATACAGTTAACCGAACTATAAAAAAGATTAAACGTGTTAACTTTGTTATTAAATTATAAATTTTCTCCAGTAAATCTACCCCATAATAATACGAAAATAAAACTTTAAAATCTCTAATACAAAAGCAGAAATCTATTAAATAGTATTGTAACCCTTTTTTGTTCCTTCTTGTTCCTTTATTTCCCCATAAAAAATTAAAAAAAAATGTAACCAAAAAAGAGAAACCTGGAGGTCTGTTGAAAAGTGGAGTGATTATTTTTTTTTTTTTAATGTTTAAATTTTGAATGGTTCATGATTCCGCGGCCAATAAAATCCGGGGGAATTATAATAAAATTATAACAAATATAGGAAATTGAATCTTTGATTTAAGACATATTTCATCAAAAATAAATCGGAATATTATGTATTATTTTATTAGCTATATTTCAATGACTCCTAGTTGGTGTTATTAGTTGCCCATGGGTGTAGTAAACTGTTCAAAAGTAAAATATGCAGGTAACAAAAAAAAAAAAAAAAAAACTTAGCACGCGTTGTACTAAGTGCATAAAATTTTTTTGAGGTTTTTATTCCGAAAGTTTACTTATTTACATTATTTTATTTTTTTTTAATCATACTATTTTTTTTGTCGCTTTCTCTTCTTCTTTTCTTCTAAAAAAAAATAATATAAATATTTGCTATAATCCTTCTAAAATCTTAGCTTTTTTTTCTCTTTCTTTCTTTCTTCAGGATATTTTATTAATACCAAAACAAACAAAACAACCAAACCAAAAACAACTTAACTATGTCACTAACTGCAGATGAATTAAAGATCATTAACTCCACCATTCCAATTTTGGAACAAGGTGGAGAAGTACTAACTCAACATTTCTATAAAAGAATGTTTAATGAAGATCCAGAAGTTAATCAATTTTTTAATAAAACTCATCAAAATTCTGGTGCTCAACCAAAAGCATTAGCAAGAGCATTATTAATGTATGCAAAAAATATTGAACATTTGGAAAAATTAGATGGATTAGTTGAAAGAATTGTTCAAAAACATTGTGCAATCAATATTTTACCAGAACATTATCCAATTGTTGGTAGAAATTTATTAGCATCAATGGGTGAAGTTTTAGGTAAAGATGTTGCAACACCAGAAGTTTTGGAAGCATGGGGTAAAGCTTATAATGCATTAGCAGATGTTTTAATTGAAGCAGAAGAATTAAATTATGCTGCAAATGAAGAAGCTTATGGTGGATGGAGAGGTTTTAGAAAATTTAGAGTTGCTTATAAAGTACCAGAAACTAAAGAAATTACATCATTTTATTTAAGACCAGTTGATGATGAACCAATTTCAACTCCAGAAGCTGGTCAATTTTTAGGATTTAAATTCCCAATGGAATCTGGTGATATTTATACAAGACAATATTCAATTTCTCAATTATTAGATGAAGATAGTAAAAAACCAATGTATAGAATTAGTGTTAAAAGATTACCAGGTGGTATTATTTCAAAATATTTACATGATAAAATTAGAGTTGGTGATCAATTAGATGTTATTGCACCATGTGGGGATATGGTTTTAAATGAAGAAAATTCAAAGAATCCATTAGTTTTATTATCAGCTGGTATTGGTATTACACCAATGATGCCATTAGCTGAAAAAGCATTAGAAAAAGGTAGAAAAGTTACTTTAGTTCAATGTGAAAGATCATTAGCAACTCAACCATTCCCAGATTTTTTCAAAAAATTATCAAATAAATATCCAAACTTTGATTATAGAGGATTTTTCAGTATTCGAGTTAAAGAAGAAGATGAAGTTCCAGATGATGATCATTATCATAAACATTATGATATGCCAAAAGGTGGAATGCATGGTAGATTAGATAAAGAACGATTATTAAATATTTTAAATGATGTTGAAGGTCCATGTGATGTTTATATTTGTGGTCCTCATCAATTTATGCATGATAATAGAAAAATTATTAATGATTTGGATAGAAAAGATGTTCGTGTTCATTATGAATATTTTGGTCCAACTCTTGAATAGATTATTATTCTTATTTATTTATTACTAAAAAAATTATATATATAATTACTAATATATTTGTTTATTCATGAAATTTTTTTATCTTCTTGGTTTTTTTGGTACATATTTTCTTGTAGAAGAAGAAGATGATGAAGAAGAATATTTTCTTTTCAATAATTTTTCTTCTTTTGAAGTTGGTGCCATTCTATAACTATTTCTTTCAACTCTTGATTCATTACAAATTAATGGTAAATTTTGATCTAATTTTGATGGAATACCTTGAGGATGAAAATCTGGTAATAATAATCTCATATGATTAAAAATTGGACCTTCATTTGTAAAAGTTTCTAAAATTGGATGAATTGGTCTTAATCCAATACCACTATAATCTGCTAATAATGGTGGTGGAATTCCATAACTTAATCTTAAAGTATGAGGAGAAAATCTTGTATCAGTCTTTAAATTTTCCAAAATTCTTAAAAATTCACTAATTGATTGAAAATTTGGATTAATTGATAAACATTCTTCCCAAACTGGATCTGGAATTGATAATCTAATAATATTTTGAAAAATTGGATCATTATCAATATCTTTTAAAGTTTTATCTGGTGAAATTTCATCTAATAATGTTTGAATAATATTTGGCATTGATGTAATACCTTTCCAACCACCATGATATTTAATTGCTTCCCATGAATGATAATTTGTATTTGGTAATCCACTTAATTCAATAGTTTTATTAATAAATTCTTGCCATGATAAATCTTTAAATATTCCTTTTTCAACATCTTTTAAAAAATTTTCACTACTTTTTAATCGAATTGTTCTACAATCTGGAATTCTATTAATTGAATCATTTAAAATAATTGCAATTGAATGTTGTAATTGTATTGTTGGTGGAGTTTTTTTAATATTAATTTTTAAATATCCCATAATAGTTCTAATAAATTTACCACTATGTGATGGTAAAATTGGTGCTTCTAATTTTAAATTTAAAATTTTTCTAACCAACGTATCTTGTGAAGTTGATTGTAATGATGATGATGAAGAAGATGTAGATGAAGGTAAATTTTGTTTTAAAGAAAGCATTAATCGATAAAAATTACCTCCACTTGGTTGATCATTAGCGTTTAAAAAATTATATAAAGATTTTAACCCATTTAAATCTTTTAAATTATATGCTTGTCGTTTTTCATCATTTGTTAATAATTTGAATTTTTCATGTCCATAACATTTGATTAATAAATCAGCAAATGGATCTTTTTCTTGAGTAAACTGTGGTGGTGGTTGAGTATTTTGATTTTGAAAAGAATGGTTTTCATGGGGTAATAATAATTCATCAGAAGGTGATGTATTAAAAGAATTATTTGTGACCAAATCAGTTGTTTGTTCTTCTTCAGTTGGTGTTGATGATCCTGAATTGTTACCAGTTTCATTTCCATTATTAATAGTATTGGTATTATTAGCGCTGTGTTCTGCTTCAACAACAGCGCTTAATACACTTAATTTAACTGATTCAGGTGTTGATTCAACAACTGATTTAGATGTTTCGATTTCTTCTGCTGCTGCTGCCAAAAAATCTAATGTATTTGGAATAGTTGTCATGATTTATATTTGTTACTTTATGAATGTAATAAATTAATAGAAAAAAGTGAATGTTAAAAAGTTGCAAAAAAAATTACATATATATAATTAATTAATTAAAACTTATGTCGATCATTATAAACTAAAAAAAAAAAAAATTAGAGCCAAAAAAAAAAAAAAGCTCGATGCAATAAATAAATAGAAATGGTTCTTTTTTTTTTTTTTCTTATTTAAATAATTGTAATGGTGAATCTTCCCATGAAGTTTCTAAATCAGAATTTTCATCACTAATATATTCTTTTTTAATTGGTAGTATTGTATGTCGTTTTTTTAATTTTTTATTAGTAGATTTTGTGACTTTATTCGGTGATTTTTTTGATTCAATAATTGGTTGTTGAATTTTTTGTGGTTCTTGTTTATTAATAATAGGTGGTGATTCTGTTCTTGATGAATCTTCTTCACCCTCATAACCAATATCATCATATTCAACACTAACCTCTTCACAACCAGTGGTATCAGAGACATAACTTGGACTTGAACTCAACTCTCGTCTTTTTCGTTCTCTTTGACTACTACTAATACTACCTTTATATAGTAACTGATCTTCTTTAATTTCTTCATTATTTTTTTCATTAGATAATGCATTAGTATCTTTTGTTAATTTAATAGGTTTTGGTTCGTTATTATTATTATCTTCCTTTTTTATAACTGGTGAACCTAAGTTCATTGGAATTTTTGAACAATCATTAGCATTTAATACTTTTGTTGAAACAATTTCTGGACTACTATCTGAAGAACTTGTTAATATAACATGCTCAACTTTTGGTTGAAAATCTTGATATTCAAAAGAACTTGATCTATTTGAACTTGATAATAATTTATCCAACATTTGTATTTCTTGATCTTCATAGTGTCTTTGTCTGGCTAATCTTTCACTTTCCAACAAACTGACTCTACCAACTACTTCAATATCATCATCTTCATCGTCTACTTCAACAAAATTTTTATTAGAATTTTTAACTTGTTGCTGTGATAAAACTTGATAATCATCAGATTCGGTACTACTATCTTCTAGTTTATTACCACCATAATTCATGGCATCCTTTGTTCTAAATAAACTGGGTTGCTTAGTATAAAATTTTGTGGCTTTTGATAATGATGATAACGATAAGTTTTCAATAGGTGATAAAATTTGTTGCTTCACTTGTTGGTGGTGGTTTAATATTAATTGTCGGACCTCCGAAGGTTTAATTTTTTGGTGATTAGTATAATTTGGTATATTACTGTAATCGTCAATTCTTAATGGACTTGTTGATGGTGTATGTTCTTTATTGCCTTCAAAACTTGGTGTAGTATTATGATCAGTATTATAAGATAAATCAGGTGTTTTAGATTGTAAAATTTGTGATGAATTTATTTTTCTGGTCAAACTTGGAGCGCTATATTCATTAACTGGTGATGATAATGGAGAAACCTGTTGTTTGACCTTTAAATTAGTTGGTGATTTTAAATTCGACATGAAATCGGTTTGATACCTTTTTTTATTTGTCTTTTGGTTCTTTTTTTTTTTCCTTTTCCAATGGTTGATGGTTGGTAAAGTCAAAAGATCAAAGTTGGTGTGGATAAGTAGAAATTAGATGTAGAAATTAGTGGAAAAAAATCAATAATAATTTTTTTGCGCGTAGAATTTTTCAACCTGATTTTTTTTTTTTTTTTTTAGCGTCTGAAATAAGAGAAAACTACAGGGTTTTTTTTTTTTTCATCCGCTTGAACCCAAATTGGGACAATTGTAAATAAAGAATTTTGCCATAGTGAAGGGTTTTTAATTAGTGGCCAACGCGACATAAAAAAATAAGGCTTCTAAAACACGAACCACATACAAATAATAATCCAAGTAAGGAAATGGTACATCGAGCCTATGGCTTAGCTTAGCTTGATATCGATCTAGATTAGTAGCATTTGTTGGTTTTGAATCAGTCTGAACTTCTTGGGGATCCATTGCATTGATGATATACCACGTAATATATATAAGAAGTTTAAGTTTTTACTTGAAACTTAATATATATCCGATATCATCCCCTTCTTTTTTATCCTGTGCGTTTTAGACATCATCTGGTAATGTTTGATGCTACCGTTAACAATTCATCGATATACTGTATATACTTTATATCTGTACAAGTAAACTAGTTAGTACATGCTGCCATTTTTTCTTTCCTGTATTGTATACCATAGTGTATAAAACAAGTACAAATGCAATCGCCACACACTATGCGGCTTGAAAAGATTACAATTGATATATTGCAAGATTATAAATATATAATATAAATTATATATATTAGAAAATTTATTGAAATAAAATATATATATAAATAGATACTTGGATATTCATATTTAATTGAATGACTCGCAATTTTTATAAAAAAACTAAAACTGCTATAATACAATAGATATATCATCATCATCACAAAATATTTTTAAATAAGCTGCAAGTGATGTTAAATTTTTACCCAAACTTGTATTAAAATGGAATTCATCATATCCAGCTATTGCCCCTTGACGATGATATTGAGCAACTTTTTTATTCTCTTTATTAGGAGAACTTGATGAAAAATATTTAACTGCTGTATCTAATTGATCTTCTAATGATAATGAAGAAGGTAAATAATAAAATAAATTTTTCACTAAAAACTTATTAATTCGATTCTTTTTTAATTTTGGTATTAATTGATTTTGTTTTTCAATCGATAAATTTAAACATGTATGATGTGATAATTTATTAATATACCAAACCAATCTTTTTGGATTGAATATTATTTCACAATTAAATAAACAACTCAATACATTACATCTTGCTTTTATACTTTTTAAATTAGCTGTAATAAAAAGTTTATTCGAATATGAGTCTCTTGAATAAGAAAACATATGAAATCTTGCTTGACATGCTGTAAAAAACACCAATCCTTCTGAGAATTCCATTTGTGATAAATTATCAATTAAAATTGAACCTAATTTTTCACCAGGTTTGTTAATTTTGTGTGTTAAAGTTTGTACACGCCGAAATGGTGGATTATTATAAATAGTTTGATTAAAAAGCTCAACAACTTGTGAAGGTGAATAACAATTTATTGATGGTCGTTTAGAATTTGGTAAAATTTGATCAAACTGTTGTTGTTCTGTTCTATTCATATCACTAATTGATCTTTTTGGTGATATACTTTGACAACTTGGATTTGGTGTTAGAGGTACAGATTGAAATGGTGACCCCATATTACTAACACTATCAGAAGTAAAATTCATTTGCATTGGTAATGATGTTGGAGATTCTGTATTAGATGAATTTAAATTATATGAATAATCAATCAAATTATTATGAATATTTTCAAAAGTAACGGGATCCTCTTGTTTCAATAATTGAAGTTTCTTTGCATTAGTTAAAACATCTGAATCAACTTTTATAACCTCATTGTTACTATCAGTAATTTGAATTTGACTATTTATATCATTGTTATAAGTTAATGGATCATTAAAAGGTTCTACTGGTGTTGTGGTCGCGTTTATTTGATCAAAATTTTCTGGTAAATAGGTATAGTTATTAAAATAAAAATTATCATCTTCACCATACCATTGATTCATTACCATTTCTAATTCTGCAGCTAATTCTGGGTTTAATTCAGACATTTTTTTTTTTTAAAATTCAATGAACTAAATGTCGTGTTGTATAGTAGAAAAGATTTAACTAATTGAAAAAAAAAATCTAGAAAAACTCTTTACGCCTCCTTAACTAGCATAACGTGATTTTATCTACAAGGATACGAAAAACTGAGAATGAAAAAAAATAATATATATATAACATTTCCTAATTAGTAACTACTTTTTATATCCACGTCACATCACCACCATCTTGTGAAAATAAATATAAATATAAAGAATTTAAATCGTTTGGAATCTTTTCATATTCATCAACCATTAAATTCCAAGTCTTTGATTTAGCAGATCCTTTACTTTTTGCTCTTGCTGGATAAGCTTGTGTTAATACCCCACCACAAGCATCAGATTTATGTTTTCTTGTTAATTCTTTTGGAACATATTGACATAAAAATTTATGAGTCTTCCTACTAAATAATCTATTAGCTTGTTGAGTAGTTGGAGCTTGACCTGATTGACAATTTGGATGATGTTGAATTAATTCAACTAATTTCCAAATACCTAATGGATGACCTATACTACTAAATCTTTGAAAATTAATTTTAAAACCACAATTAATATCATAACATCTAAATGCTGCTAAATCACCATAAGTTGTAACTTCATGACATTTTTTTAATTTAAATTGACAATAAGCCCATGCATAAAATCTTGCTTCATGTTCTAATAAAAAATAAGTATTTAAATTTAATTCAATATTAATTAATTGATTAATAATTAAGGTTGGATCAATTTTTTTAGAAATTGGTTTAACAACATTTTTGGCTTTATTTTTTGTTTTCAATTTATTTTTTAATTTATTTGTACTTGGCCTTTTTCTTAATGATGGTGGTGCATTGCTAATACTTAAAGGTCTTTTTTTCTTTTGATTTGGTGAACTAGGGTATTGAATATTTGTTGATGGAATTACTTGTGATCTATAATTTTCATTATATGATGGAGGTTGAGATGGATAATAACTAACTGGTGCTTGTTGATGATTATGTATATGTGAAGGTACAGGTGCCCTAGGTGGAGGTAATGGAAGTGAAAAACTTGGTAATGAATATGATGATACATTATTATGAATTGGTTGCATATTATGATGATGGATTTTATTACTTTGAATAGTATCAATTGTTAATTGTTGAGGTTTTTGAGAAGGTGTTGAAGTAATTGAATTATTTCTTTGATGAGGAGAATCTTGTGATTGAGATTGATTACTTGCAATATTCATTACTCTATTAAATTCCATTGGAGATTCAGTTCTTAATCTTTGTAAAACTTTCCCCAACTGACTAACATCACTAAAGTTTCCATAATCTGAAGTATTAGTTTGTCTATTTAATGGAGTTGATTGAATTTCTGTAACTGGTGGTAAAGATTGTGGTGATGGTAATAAAGAAGCTTGATTAGGTTGAGGTGTTTGTGCATAAGAATTTAATTGATTATGTGGTCGTTGTGGTAAAGGTTGTTTTGGTTGTGGAGTACTTTGAAAAACTGTTTCTCTTTCTATTCTTGGTGGCGTATTATTATTAATTAAAGGTGGCGGCATTTTATTATTATTAGTATTATTAATAACATTAGGATATTGATTAGATAATGGACTATTTTTAGCCGGAAATTTTGAATATAATGGTGAAAAAAATGCATAATTAAATGGTGATGAAGGTGATGGAGTTACTGGAGGAGGATTGGTATAAAAACTTTCATTTAAATTATCAGCAACTTCAAATAGAGTATGACCAGTACCTGATAGAAATGGTGTTGTACTATAAGATTTTGAAGTTATAATGGGAGGATTATTTTGTTGATTATTGTTATTAGTATTAGTATTAGAAGGTTGGATATTAGTATGATTAAAATTACTATAAATTGGTGTATTACCAGGTTGTAGCATACTCAATAAAAAACTAGTACCTGTTGGTGTAGGTGCTGGTTGTAATACACTCATTATTGATGGTAAACTATTATTATGATTATTATTATTTGAAGTATTAAATTGATTAGACAATGGTGATGAACTATTATTTGAATATTTAGAATTATTATTATAATTAGTGGATCTATCCATCCTTTTATGTTTTCTAACAGCTACCATTCTTAGTCAGTTTAGTTTCTTTTTTTTATTAATATTATATTTTGTTAATTTAACAGATTTAACTTATTTAATTGTTCTTTTGCTGTTCGACTAAAATTTAACTATCGATTTAAACTTTTGTGTGTATAAGTATATGTTGACACCTTGCGTAATCTCGTATATAACACCTTTAATATCTCGTTTCACCTTAGAGAAGAAGTAAAAATATATTCCAAAGGTTTTTGAAAAAAGTAAAGAAAAAGGAAAACAATGTAATGTATAATATCAACTAAAAAAAAAGCCAGCTTTGTGGAGTATACTATTCTTTTTATTTTAGATCTAGTTTTTTTTTCTGTACTTATGTGTGAATGTTTTGTCGTTCAATACTAAAAAGAGAGAAAAGAAGAAGAAAAAAAAATTCATAAAAAAAGGATAAATATGTATCAGGATTATAACAAGATATAATGTAACGGCAATTACTTAGACAATAAGGTACAACAAAAAAAAAAAGAACACCTCCTCTTTTTTTTTTTTTATTATCCCATTATCTGCAGCTGATACACATAAAGGTGTACATTTTAGAAGACTAACCTTTTTTAGAATATATAAAATAATATGGGCTGCATCAACTTTTTTTTTTTGGCCCTTCTAAAGAACGTATAATCACAATCTGCAGGACTAAAAAAGAATTTACCACCCGTATTCTTGCTTTCGATTCTAATGCATTATCCCGGTGCAGAAATTTAATTAAAAAAAATTTTTTTTTCTGATTTGTGGGTGAAAATTTTTGTGATTAAAAAAAAGTTTCATCCTCAAATCAATGTCGATGACCTCAAATCAAGATGAGGCGTATAAGACACCGATTCCCCGATGGTGAGTTTTACTTTCGGTGTTTGCTAGTGCTTAAAAATTAAGCTGCCGCCGCACCGCACGGCTTGAATTTTTTTACACCATAGATTAAAGCATTTATAAATATCACATATCCATTGTAAGACTATTGATGTCCAAAAGTAATTAGACTTTTAAATCAAGAGACAATCAAAAAAGCTAGACCAATAATTTCATCAAAAAAATCTCTAAATGCAGTAAATGCCGAATTTTATGGGTTCCTACAACCATAGTAGATCCACTCAGTCATGTATAAACTAAAAACTTTCAAACTGTCAATTGCATTAGTGTAATTTTTTTGTTGGAACTAACCATATTGGGTTTTTAAATCGTCGATTGATCACTTACAGTAGTCCAATTATCTCAAAAAGTTACTAAAATCAAATCACCATTTTTGTGGTTTGCATTTATATATTAAAGTTTATACTAAGTTTGACTTTCTAAGTTGTTCTTATTGATAAAAAAAATATACACCACAAATCACGCATGTCTCCAAACATCCCAATTAATAAAAATTATCACCACATTTTTCTTATTAGTGTATCAAGCGCCACCCGCGCTTTAAATACCACTACCCACGCTAGGCCCAAAAAAATGATTAATTTATCACCCACAAAATCCATTAGATCATTAATAATAATAATACAATAGACTAAAATAGAAAGAAGAAAAAAAAGATGAACAACTACTTTGATGAACATAATATCCAACGGCCCTCTAATAATAGAAATAATGATAATAATAATACAAATCATACAACATTAGCACAACAAATGTCTGAATTTTTTTCATTAGAATCAAATGAATCAAGTAGTGGAGGAACTCAAACTTTAGAATCATTACAACAAGCATTAAGAACATTTCAAGATTCTCCACTAGCTCAACAATTAGTTGAACAATTACAATCACAACAAGATGGTATGAAAGAAGGAATGAGTCAAACTTATATTGATTCATTAGATAGAGTTGATAAAAAAAAATTAAAGAAAGATGATTTTTGTGCTATTTGTACAGGTAATTATTTAGATGATAAATATCCATTAGTTGTTACATTACCTTGTAATCCAAAACATCATTTTGATTTGGAGTGTATTGGACCTTGGTTAAAATGTAATAAAACTTGTCCAATGTGTCGAAAAGATTTATCTGCAAAAAAAGAGGTTATTGTTGATGATGATAGTGAAGAAGAATATGATGATTTTTATGCTTAGAAAAAAATAAATAGACTATAGTTCAAATGCATTATTAGTGTTGCTATTAGTAGTATTATTTGTAGTAGTCTCAGCTTGTTGAGTTAATTGTTTATTTTTATTCTTCTTTTTTAACTTTATTTTCCCTTTCATTGCTTTTCTAACAATTGATGCTAATTGTGATTGATCAGATAAACTATTACCTAATGGTCTTGGTTTCCCCCATGCTAATTTCATTTTACAACCTTTTATAATAATAAATTGATTATTTTGTTCAATTATACTTTCAGCAGCAGTTTCAGCATCTTTTCTTGATTTAAAATTTATAAATCCACATTTTGCTTTATGAATAATTTGTAATGATTTGATATTACTATATTGTTGAAAAAACATTTTCAAATCATGTTCTGTAATTTCATCATCAATACCATATATAAAAAATGATATAATTGATTCATCTTTTGGTTTATCTTTTAATGTACTATTAAATGGTAATTTTGATGCTAAACTTTGAACATTAAACCCAATATGTCTTTCTTCTTCTTCTTTTTCATCTTTTTTTGAAGTAGTTGAAGAATTTTTTGCTTCTGCTAATCTTTTTAATAAATCTCTTGCTCTTTTATTAACATCATCTTCATCATCTTCTTCATATTCTTGTTCTTTTTGTTTAATTGCATATAATCTTGTTCTATCAGTTGAACCTTCTATTGCAGTTCTTGTTATTGAATCATTACCAACCATTTTTAACGCTTCATCTCTAATAGCAATTGGTAAACCATAATTTAAATCTAACATACAACTTTGACAACAATTTTTAACTCTAGCACATTTTTTACAAATTGTTGTTCTTGACCATGGCATTGCTCTTTTTGGTACCCATCTAAAAACTGTATATGCTCGTTGACACATATTACATTGTTCTCCTCCTTGATCTCTAACCATTCTAAGGTATGGATTATCACCTAAACATTTTTCACAAACTGCTGGTATCTGATCTTCTTCTTCCATTATTCTAATCTATTAATATATCTAATACTCTTAGTGATGTTTTGAATTTTTTGATAAAAAAAAAAAAATTGATGATGCGTGAATTTTGTAGTGGGCGTGCGTGCGGCAGGATTATAATTTAGAGTTGGGAAGATATAATATTTAAAAAAAAATGCGTGTGTGGAAAGCCGCACGGCACGTGAGGAAAAGCTTATCGGTGCTTAAACAGCTATAAGCTTTACAATTTCTTATCAGTAACATACTGTAGTTTTGATTTAGAATTTAGAAATCTATATAAAAAAACGGCAACATAAACAATAATAACCGAAATTAATGTCTAAAATTTCAAAACAACCGCAAAAAGAACAAGGAATTCATAGCAAATTTATAAAATGTATATAAAAAAGTTTAAAAAACCCTTTGAATATAAAAATTCAACAACTTGACATTTTTTTTTGAAATATCTTTTACTTCTTCACCTTTCTGGTCAACAAAAAAAAGTGTCACTCATTTTAAATTATTTTCGATTCTTTGTTTAACTTCTATTTATTCGATTCTATTCTAAACACAAAACAAATATTTCAAAATGAATTTGGATGTTAATATGATTCGTCGAATTTTAAATTATTTACTTCGATTCTTACGACGATCAACCAATTTCAGATTTTTTAATTAAAATGTAACAACTTTAAAATTTTTACCAACTTTTTTTCAAATTAAAAAAACATTCATTATTTAATCATTATTATGTATATCTTTTAAAATTTTTGTAAAATTTATGCCTATTTTTTTTTCAAATTTTTTCTTTCAATATTTTACTTCAATAATCCATTTTAACTCTCTTCAAATCATTAATATTATCATCAAAATAATTACATTCTCTTTTCAAATTATTATCATATCTTGATCTTGGTATTAATCTTGAAGATGGTGACGGTGATCTAGATCTTGCAATTTTACCAACTTGATTAAATTTTGAGTTTGAAAAAGAATTATTTGAACAAGATGATGATGGTCTTGATCTGTATGATTTTGGTGGAATTGATTTATTTGTATTTAAAGGATTCAAAACATTTGACTTATTATTATAAGCAGATAAATTATTCTTTCTATAAATACAATCAAAATATCCATGTTCATTTGACATACAAAATCCACAAATACCTCTTCTTTCTCTTGATTCAATTAATTGTCGTTTTCTATTTTCAAAACATGATAAAGGTTCATTATCCCTTTTCTTTGGCATATCAAATCCATAATAAGGAGGATTATGTGGTAATAATGTAAAATCTTTTCTATTATTAATAATAGTTTTTTTGTTTTTTGAATTTAAATTAAAATTTAATTTTTCTTGTGGTTCATTTTTTAATAAATTTAATGCTAAATCTCTTGCAAAATTATAAGTTACTGGTTTTTTATAATCCCATAATCTTTCACCAATATCATAATTAATATGTAATGGTAATAATTTTTTTAAACTAATAATACCTTGTAAATCTGTAAACATTGTATTAAAAAATAATGAATGATGTTTTGATAAAATAGTTCTAACTAATTCAGGTTCAAAAGGATTCAATCCAATTGGTTTTAATTTGTAATTAAAGTCTTGTTGACTATTTAGATTAGTAATTGAATAGATTTTTTTTTCAATCTTTTCAAAAATAATTTCATAATTTTTTGTTGTAATAGTATTATTATTATTATTAAAATTATATTGATAAATATTAGGAATTGATTGATTAATTAATTCAATCATATAATCTTGACATAATATTGGTTCATTTCTGATTATAAAAAATTCAACTGATTGTTTATATTCTTCAAAAGTTTCTTTAACGCCATCCCATGGTGATACAACTAAGTTAAACGCTTTAATTATTATTGGTTTGGATATTAAGTATGGTGGTACCGGTTCCAAATGCATTATTCTTTTCTTTAATTTTTCTGATTATTCTGTTTTTAATACTGTTATAAGAATAATGTTTCTTTTTCGGTTGATTTTTTTTTTTTTTTTACTACAACTTGATGGTTGTAATGATTAAAAAAGTTGTAGTTGAAAAGAATGAATTTTGAGGATCGGTGATGATTCAGATTTTGAAAAAAGTTTAAAGGGTTTAAGATAACTAGCGCTTCGGTGAATTTCAAATCCCGACTGACGCTTGATCTGTATTAGAAGCTATAGAAATTCTTTAAATTAACAACCATACATTTCAATATATAATCTATTTAGCATTGGTTTAGGTGTTATAAAGGTTTGTTTACTATGTAAAATTCAGACTATATACAGTATACAATTGATATACAGGCTGGGTGGTGTGCTTTAAAGTCGAATCTTTAATTAAGATTTTATATAAGGTTCTACAAACAGTACTATACATGGTTCATTTATACTGAAATTTTTATGGTAAAAATTTATTTAACTGGTTCTCAAAAAACTGGAATACTTTCGTAGCGCTTACATAATTGATTCAAAATGTTGAGTATTGTGGAGAACCTGGATCAACTCTATCAAATTGTTAAGATAGATGTACATACCAGTCAATATTGTCCAACGCAAAAAAAAAAAAAGTAGGTCACTGACTACAATTCTTGTTTCTTAATATGTATATAACATTGCATAAACAATTATATATTTTCAAGATCATTTGCATAAATATATCATCAATACTAGTACTTACCAATGATCTTAGAAACCTATTACATTGAAATTTCTATAGGTTTGATAATATTTAATGCAAGGGATTGCTATTATTATAATAAGTCAGAAACTTTTTAATATTATACAATGTAATGTAATACGGTCTAAGCTTTGTAGATATATTATTACCATCAATGTGAATCGCTAGGATTTTGAAATAATATTATTAACTATAGATATTTTAATGTATAGTAAGCTAAAAATCTCTTTCCATTAATTCTTCTCACTGGGTATCATGGATCCATCAACCTTGTAATTCTCATGGTTCTTGAATTTTTGAAATTATTTATAGTTCTACCAGTCAGAATCGGGCAAAAACCAAAATTGCAAATGTACAAAATTGAAGAATTACTTAAAAAAAAAGCGGAGATCGGTTTTTGCCCGATTCTGACTGGTATCATTCCCAGTATGTGGACAGATTACCATACTATTATTACATTGTATTACTATAGTCTTACTTTTTACCACTATTTATAAAATAACTCTAAATCTTGGATAATTCATTACTACACTGTGGAGTCACCACTTATGAAAAGACCTACCTATGAAAAAAAAGAAATCAAGCAGAGCATTTCCATTTTCGTTAATTTCGAGCTTAGTTTCTTTTTTTTCATAGGTAGGTCTTTTCATAAGTGGTGATTCCACTGTATTAATTAAGCAAACTCATAGACCAGCTTGGAAAAACTAGAACTTCAACCTCAACCAACGGCTGCTTAAATCGTTATTATAAATAATTGTATTGAGTGCCGTTTATAGATCATAGCTTTTGATTCAATAATATTATGATATTATTTGTGAATTATTTTTTTCTTATAAGCCATCATAACCCAGTATCATGGTTCCTAAAATTTTAGCTGTGGTATATCAAAGCTTTTTTCTTCCCGCGATACAGAAACTTCATACATTTAAGTAAAGCTATGCATGTAAACGATAAAAAGAACTGACTAAATTCTAATTTGGAAAACAGGTCATAAATTGAGTTAAAATGAAGATGCAAATGAGTACATATGATGCTAAATCTTAACTACATGTTACATATACGTATGTATGGTGTGGTTTCTCGTGTATCTGTCATTATTTATATTACATTACATCCTGGGATTTCCATTTTGTAAAAATTTTTATGATAAGCTTTATTAAATACTAAAATAATCATAGCGTTGAATAAAATAACCTTACAGTACCAGGTAGTATACAGTAACTGTACACATAACTTAAATAGAGCTGATCAAGGAAGATCTTATGATTTTGGATTTACACTGTACCACTGACAGTTTCTACCTAAAATTAAATGTAAATAATATGAGCGATCAATTAATAACGCTATCCATGTATTATATTAGAAAATTAAATTATATATATGCAATGACTTGAACTTTTTTTCATTTTTGATTGGTTTAATTACTTTTCTCAAGAGCACTTAAAATTATGAGGACTAATTCATGGATTGTTACTTATTCCATCAAATATATGCTAATCTTAGCCCGGAACCCTCCTTTAAATTAAATAATTAAATCCAGATTTATGTAAATGCGGTAGTTACGATCTAAAGCTTTGATCACCAGTTTGAGCCTGGAATCAAAGGCGTTGCAGAGATTTGGATGAAATCGATCGAGATTAGTTTCATAACTGCAGCCAATAAAGTATACAGTTGTATACCACAGGCCACTGAATGTATAGCAGCAGAGTATTATTATACATGTAAAAACTTGGTATTCAGGTCATACTCTGATCATGGTTCAATGTCAGGCTGAGATCCGGATGGATGGTTGAATTGTTCCTTCCATAGAGTTTCAACCACCAGGCTAAAAAAGCAATGGGTTAAACAAATCTGAAAGCTCAAACCAAGTTAAGCATTGTCATTATAATTATCTATGATCTCGAGACACACAGTAATCAATTATCAGTTCAATACATATTCTGTGAGATCAATGCAAATATTATTAAAGGGTCGATTTTAAAAGAGACTTATAATGTATACACTGAGAGCAGCACACCAAATCAACTTGAACACCAGGGTTTGAAGCTATAACTTCAAAATACTGTTTTTTTAATTTTTGATTTATATCTGAATATCAGCCTAATAAAATTGACCTAATGATAAATTGATTAGCAGTCATTCATCATTATTTAAGAGTAAACAGATAATCATACAAACACTGTACATTTTTTCACTTAATTTTGGCAGCTTCAACCTTCTGATTTTATGCTTTAATTGGATTCTCTATCCAGATATTTTTTAACTAATAAGCTAGCAGCTGGTAGAATGGATAGTTACTACTTACCCAGTTGGTAGTTTGCCAATACAATGTAAATGCATGTCAGATAGCGCTGCAAAAAAAATCATGGCTGCAAAGTATATTTTTACAAGCTTTCAAATTGACAGATCTATATATCTATACAGGTTACTAAGATTCTACGCATAAATCGCGATGGTAAATAATTAAATTTTGATAGACTAGATATTTTTATTAGACGGAAAGCTGCATTGCATACTCTGGCATTTAATTTAAATCAAGACGTTATAATAAGTAAGTTTAAATTTATGATTACCATTAATAATTTAATCTATATGTTAAATGTATACATTGCACTTTCACTTGAGTAGGACAATCATGAGCTTTTACATATTTAAATTGGTGCACACAGATGTATGTACTAGCCTCATCTTGCTTCTACATGATGAGACTTAAAAAATTTGAGCTGCCTAAATTTAAAAGTACTCATATTTACTTAAAATTCTTAAAATGATTTTATCACTGTGAGCTATAGTCTAATCATGGGCAAAGTTTTAGAATTTGCTTAACAATTATGCTTCAAATTAAGATACTATTCAAATTACAAGAATAAATTGAGGGCCTTTTAAGCTTCTACTAGTCATCGAATTATACTAATCAAACACTTCTGATAGTTTTGAAATTATTAACGTATGTATAAATACTTTACTTAAGTTTATCTTAGTCTTATAACAGTAGCAGCAAAGTCTGAGCGATTAGGTCGACCCTTACAGACACAGTCTATCTATAGTAAAGCAATAAGACGGATAAAGGTTTCAATAGATCTCAAAGAAGTTAAAAGTCTTTGGTAAAAAGTTCCATCACTTTAATAGTATACACTGTAGTAACTGTACCAATAAATCATGTTTTTCAGGATCAAATGTTTTAAGTGGCTCATAATCATTGCCCCCTGACCTACCATGCATGGCTTATCGATCAAAGGGAATGTTTTAAAAGATCGAATTAAAACTGCTTTAAGATTCTTAATTACGCCTGAGTACAAATGAGTGAGATTCTAAAATTGAACCAAATTCAAGGAATACATGTGTGGTCCAAGCGGGTGGTAAAACTGTTTTTTTTAACCATCGATGTGGTTCCATATTAAGACTGCCATTAATTTAATAGCCCGGTTTGAACCATGAGTGGAGATTACTGTATACTAAGTCTACTGTAGCTTAGATCAGAATCATGTAACCTGGTATGATTTGACTGTGCAGCTGCCTGAGTTTATTCAGGGTGAGAGGATCAGAATCATAGAAAGCATGACACATACCTTTGAGCAGTGTGTCAGTTAAATTTATAGATCTAGTTTTCCTGGTGGTGCAACTAAGAGTACGGTATGCTTTTAGATTATGTACAATGCAAGCTTAATCGATATCCATCCTACCATAATACCATCGTCTATCACCTTATAATCTGGATACACTATAGTAACTGTACTAATATTACCTGTATCATATCTGCTACCAGTACCAGGTAGTTTAAGTTTCACAGGCTTGAGAACTGCATAACCCAATAGGATGGCATACAAGCGCATTGGCAGTAGATTAAATTTAAAGCAATGCATCTTTATAAATATTCAATCATAATCCGAATATCCATCATCTATCTGTATAAACCCTTTGCATTCAACACTATTGTTTATGCAAACTCAAATACATTTAGTGCACCATAGTTCCAACGTCCATATAAAATCATTTATCGATTCTACATCATGATACATAACCTAAGATGTACTTTATTTTTTTGGCATCCATCAATAAATTATCGACACAATACAATTTAGAGATTGTAATTTGAGCATTTATAACAATCAATTAATAAATCTGAATTACAAACACTCAAATTAGAACTCGAATAATCCTTCTTGATATTTTATAAATGGCACCGTATCGTTGTTGTTAATTTACTTATCCTTCCTAAAACAAAAATTACCGAATCTTCTCAACTTGTAACAACTTGTATCCGTATACAGTAGGATCATGATCTGATGGATGTTGTGATCAATCATGTATATATTTCAAATAGAAACTTTAAGAGTCTTAATTACATGTATCTATCCTTATTACCTCACTGATTTTGTAAATTTTAAGCTGTATCTATACACTTTTTAATATTTAACTCTATAGGATAGGCATTGATTCAAGCACTAAGAGATTTATAATACTCTCAATTTGTACCAAAAAGTTGATCTTTTAATAGTTTGTTTGTGCCGAACGCGGCATTATCCATCACCATCAGTGACACAGTACCACAAATATAAAAAAAATATTGTACAAATGGATGAAATCGATCGTAGTGAATAAACTGTATTACTGTGGTATGATAATACTAATCATAATTTACAAAAACCTCCCAACCTTGAATTTAAATATATATATATACAGTATTGCTTACTGTAAGTTTTATATCGGCTATAATTTAATTAATTAACTGTTCAATAATACGACATAATTTTACTTAAATATATGATATTGACCGAAAAAAACTTAACGTAGTATTTCAGTTCGGGATTTCCTTGAATCTCTTGATAATAAGTTATCCGGGTTGTTGCATGTTCAAACTTCTTAAAGAGAGCTTTAATATCCATGAATATTTACAACTACTATCTGATGTATGGTACGTTCAAACCTTGAATGATATTGAATTTATGACTTGAGTGCAGTGGCCAGGCATTAATTGATTGCAAGATTGATACATCAGAATTAAAAATTTTATAATAAAAATTCCTATTTTATGACGATCTATATAATAATAGGACTAATAAGGCCTTAAAAAAATAAATTGTAGATACTGTACAATAATATTTTTTTTTTTCAAATTTAGCCCAAGTCTCGATCCTTAATAAAAAATATTTTTTTTAGAATATGCAATGTATGTCTCATGTGGGTTTTTGTACACTAAAAATCGATCTTTGGATAAAAAAATTATGCGGGGCACATTTCTTTTTTAAAGTTTACAGTTGATAAGAGTTGCTTAGATAATCTATTTCAAAAAAAGAATTATCAAATACAGTACAGTGTAGTGTAGATGTTTGATTTGAGGCTGAGATCATGGATAGAAGGTTGCTTGCTAAGAGATATTTGATACCAATAAATAATGTATACCAGAGATGTTTATTAATTGGAGTTTTGATAAAACCAAAATGTTCAAAATGTAAGTGAATCATTGAAAAATAATATGATTGATCAGGGTTTATTACAAAGTAAAATACGGTAATGTTATGTGCTAAGGTAGTCAATATGATAAAATAATACTCTACTGTACAATAGATACTATCGATGGTAAGTTTTAAAAGAAGCCATCTTGGTATACAGTAACTTTAAAGTTGCAACTAGTTAATATTGCATTTGCAGCTTCAGGGGTAAGTGCACGTCCAATCATAATAGATCTGATAGATTATAGCGTTAAACTGCTCAGACCTTCTTTTATATCAGATATGCACAATCCCGTTCAAAATTATAGCCTCTATTAGATTTTAAAACAACAGTCTTTTAATACCGTCTTGAACTGGGCCAATAACCTTGAACCATTGTTCGATTTAACATGCCTACAGCACTGTTTATTTGTTACATGTATACAGTAGATCTATATATATATTATAAGGGATGTTGTGCGTATCGATGGGTTTCAAGTTGACGTGCAAGTGCGCGACGAACTACCAACGGTAACTACACTTTAAGTCTGTTGTTCGATTTTAAAATCTAAGCTATCATGATATTAATCTGCATTATATAAAAAAGAACCAGCCGCATGGTAAAGCCGCACAAGCTCAAACAAAAGACTGCACGCGCGCGCCTCCACATGTTTACCCCAGTAAATCAAATCCCTAAGCTTGAACGCATAAAAAATGCATACGACACCTCCGACATGAAATTTTTGTATCCAAGAACCAAAAAAGTCTCTGATAATCTCCATGGTTTCATGTACACCACAACCAAAAAGTTTTCATCAGAAGAACAGTATCTATACTTTCGATACCTGGTGACTGAATCCAATGGTGTTATTATTTTTTAGATATCATCAATAATTGGTGAGATATATGGGTATAAAGATGAAAGATACCAAAACTAGGTTTTAACAAGATAACAACCAAACGAATTACAAAAAAGCTAATTGATCAGAACTAACTGACCAATCAGAGTGCGATCTCTGTGGATCGAACACAGGACCTTCAGATCTTCAGTCTGACGCTCTCCCAACTGAGCTAAGACCGCTTTTTTAATTGAATAAGGGTGTCGCATGCTTTGTTCATATTTATAGGCAAAATAACGTTTTTCCAAAAAAATTGAGCTGAGTGTGAATAGTTTCAAAAAAATTTGGAACCGAAAAAATAAATTTAATTATGAGCCAGCACAATCAGGTTGGGGTGTTAACAAATTTTTTGATAATCTCCCAACAGCCAAAAAAAAAATAGTCAATGCGCTGTGGAAAAAAATTAACACAGCTAGAGCAAAAGAGCCGGGCGCGGCAGAAACTTTCCACCTTTTT